>PVJC01014337.1:0-36612 GCA_004026665.1 Murina feae | reverse complement strand
GTCATGAACATTTTTTTGTTTTTTATTTGAATTTGATATTTCATCTACTCATCAAATAATTATAACTTGAAGTCTGTATTTAAGGATTTGGCTTATTTAAGCAGATGAGTTAGGCCAAATTAGAGCTTTCCTGTTATAATCTTGTGATTAGCTTCAATTAAAATATCATTCTACCCTAAGATTTAATGTGGACTGTCACAAAACCCATATACACATTGGTGGTTCACTCTGAGGGTATACATCTTAAAGATTATCTAGACATTTTAGAACTGGGTCATATATTCTCTGAATTGTCTTGGAAATGTAAGGGAGGTTCCACTGTCAGTCCATTGATTATCATCTAATCTAATAAAAGAGTAATATGCAAATTGGCTCTCACTTCATTACACCTAAGCCAGGCCCACCAGCCAAGCCATGCCCACCAGCCAATCAGAGTGGCTGTATGCAAATTAACCCAGCCAAGATGGCAGCCAGCAGTCACAGAGCTAGAGCAAACACTAGGCTTCTGTTGCACCAGCGATGGAGGAAACTGCCTGCCTAGGCCAGCTGGGCCTCTGCTCAAGGCAACAAAGTTTCAATTATAGAAGCCACAGAGCTGAAGCAAACAGGAGGCTTCATTGCCTGCCTAGGCCTCCACTCAAGGCAACAAAGTTTCAATTATAGAAGACAAATAAACCCCAAAAACCTGATTCTAGCCAACCTTGCTGGAACGTTGTTGTCAATGGGAGCTGTGGGCTGCCTGAAAACAGCCCTCAGCCCCTCACCTAGGCTGGCCAAGCCCCCATGGGGTAAGGGACATTACTGGGGGGCTTGGCCAGCCTGAAAACAGCCATCAACCCCTCATCCAGGCTGGCCAGGCATTCCAGCAGGTGGACATCCCTCAAGGGGTCCCAGACTGTGAGAGGGCACAGGCCGGGCTGAGCCGCCCCCCTGCCCGAGTACACAAAATTTTGTGCACCAGGCCCCTAGTTTCTTATAAATATCAACTCATTACTATATTGGGAAAATTATCACAATAAAGAATGGTGGTTGTCTCACATTTATCATTCAGTCAGATATCAGGATTAGTCAGTCACATAAAGGTAGGACATTAGTAAAATGCCAGGACCTAGTACTAGACCTATAGTCTTGGAGGCTGACCAGCTGTGGGAAGATGCTAAAAATGTACAGATGAGTGGAAAATGTTCAAATAAGTTTCAGGTAACTACTGAAGAAGGCAGTGAACTTTCTGGGAGAATAACATCCACAGAAAAGGAGGTTTCAAACCTCACAAAATGACAGAGTTAAAATTTCGATGTCAGAAAATAGTGAATGAGAGATGAACAAAAGCACCACAGTTTGAAATTAAGCTGGATATTGGTGCTCATGGTTTCTACTTCTGGGGATTGTGTGGAAGCTTTGTGACTCAGGTATTTTAAAGTTGAAGGCTGTGTATGTCACAACTTGGTTCTAGAACTAAGCAGACATTAGTATGGTAGGAATGTTTTGAGGGACGATACCACACTATTATTAATAACTAGAGGCCTGGTGCACAAAAATTTGTGCACTCAGGGGGTCCCTTAGCTCAGCCTGTGCCCTCTCACAGTATGGGACCCGTCGGGGGATATCTACCTGCTGGCTTAGGCCCACTTCCTGGGGGATCGGGCCTAATCTAGCAGTCAGACATCCCTCTGGCAGCCCAGGAGCCCTTGGGGAATGTCCACTTACCACCAGGGAGCAAGCCCAAGCTTTAGTCGGATATCCTTAGTGCTCATGAGGAGGCAGGAGAGGCTCCCACCACCACTGCTGTACTGGCAGCTGGCAGCCTGGCTTGTGGCTAAGCAGAGCTCCTCCTGTGGGAGTACTGACCACCAGAGAGCAGCTCCTGCATTGAGCATCAGCCCCCTGGTGGTCAGTGTGTGTCATAGTGACCAGTCATTCCCAGTCATTCTGCTGTTAAGGTCAATTTGCATATTACCCTTTTATTATATAGGATAGAGGCCTGGTGCACAGGTGGGGGCCAGCTGGTTTGCCCTGAAGGATGTCCCAGATCATGGTGGGGGTCCCACTGGGATGCCTGGCCAGTGGATGAGGGGCTGAGGGCTGTTTTCAAGCTGGCCATGGCGCAGGCTAGAAGCAGGTATCTGGGATTTATTTATCTTCTATAATTGAAACTTTGTAGCCTTGGGTGGGGCTCAAGGCCAGCACAGCAGGTGGGAAACTTGACTTCCTCCATGGCTGGGGGCAACCCAAGTCTTCTGCTCACTGCAGCTCCATGGCCATGGCCATCATAGTTGGGTTAATTTGCATATCCAATTCTAATTGGCTGGTAGGCGTGGTTTGTGGGCATGGCTTGTCGGTGTAGCAGAGGTACGGTCAATTTGCATGTTTCTCTTATTCGATTAGATGTGAGCAGAGAGAGGAAGAAAATAATACATATACTCTCTCACACACACACACTCATACATACACACACACACACTCATACATACACACACACACAATTCTGTGCCAAAGCACATATATCTTTTCTGATTTCATCTTTACAAGAACTCACTATTGCACTGTTTGGTGGGTATTATTTTCCAAATATTATAGGAGACAAAGAGAACAGGCATTAGGGGGTAATTTCTAACCTGATTGCTCAAGATAAGTTAAGGAATTAGTATATCACTCTAGTTCTCTCTGTTCAGAAAGTCAGCATCTTTATGTGTTATTTTACTGCCTCTCAGTGGTGGTTGATTTATAGAATCAAATTCTATGTCAGTGTTAGACTGAACTAAATACATGAATTTGCTTACTAAAGTTGCAAGATAATTGGATTTGGATTGATATATGTGTAGAAGCATTAAACAAAAATATAGACACAGCATTTTATGTATACATGAATTTTTTAATGTTTCCAGACAAACTTAAAATTACAATAAAAAATAATGTGTATACAGTGATTGATTGTACAAAGCTATATTTCTCTTTTTAATCAACTTTGTAAATTATAACATTGCTGTAAGTTATAATTAACTAGATGTAAAGTGATTAATTGTCTGAATTTTGTCTGGGTTTGAAGTTTTCTGGGATTTAGTGTTTTCAGTAAAAAAACGAAGAAAGTCTGTAAGAAACCAAAAGTAGATGATTGTCCTAAATAATATATTCTTAAAACCCTAAATGCATTGCTTTGAAGGAGAAATATTTAGCTCTTAGGTATGTCGAGAAAATAAAATCTATGCATTTAACTTAATATAGTATTTAAGTAACAGCATTCAATTTTGTTCTTCTAGCAGATGTTGAAATCTGTTTCTATGTGTCTGCCCAACAAGATTCTTCATTGGTGGGACTGTATTTTTATATGTCTCAATCCTAGTATGGGGTCTAAAACATAGTGGACCCTGAGCAAATATTGCTAAATTGTGCAATTGAACACAATCTACACCAACATTCTTCCAAAAATGTTATAGTCACTAAAGAGATTCTGTAGCAATTTTCTTCTTAGTTTAGGCATGGACCCTATTGAGTAAAGGTCCCACAAACGGCTGTTGTGAGACAATGCTTTCTTGTCCAGAAAAAAAAAATGTGATAGAGAGATTTAAACTCATTATACCCTGTACTCCCTGACTTTCAAATGTGCCTTCACTTCACTTATGGTTTTTGAGTACATTCTTATGAGACAGGATACAACATTGATATCATTAGACATCAGTGCATTCTCACCCCTCAAATCAATAAGAGAATTATCAAAGGTAGATTAACAGCATGACTCATAATTCTCAGCTATCTTCTGGTTCAGAAATCAGTTTCTAACAAATATTGACAAGAATTATAAATCTCATCTGCGGTATAAAGGCAAAGTAGTTTTGATTTAGCACCAAAATGACATCCAAACTGCCCTAGTTTCCAGTGATCAGTTTGTCTGCTATTTTGAAATAGATACCTTAACAAACTTACTATGATGAGCAAATAGATCACTTCCTTTGGCCTGGTGATTTAGATGAGCTGATTATGAAGATGTCATCTGCTTTCATCCATGGTTTGTAGTGACCTTGCCTTGATTCAGCTGGCCCAGAAGAATGGTGATAAGTATATGGCGCATTGACCCTCTTGGTTAGCAAAGCCCTGTCATGTAAAATGTTTATTTAAAATTGGTAATACTATATAATAATAATTATAAGGAAAAACATTGATGACCTGGTTCAAATATCAGCTCTAAAACTTTCTAACTAGGTGAACTTGGGAGAATTTCTTAATGTTTCCATTCTTCAGTTTCCTCATATATGAAATGGGAAGATTAAGAATACTCACCTCTAGGGCTTTTGTGGAGTCTTAATAAATAAATATACGTAAACATTTGGAACAATATCCAATACATGGTAAAATTTCAAAATGTTTATTATTATGATTGAAAATATATGTTTGAACATAATTATATATCTGCGTGTGTGCCACTATATTTCTCTCATTACCTGAAGATTTATATAAATTCAATTTCTGTTTTTTATTCTTTTTCTAGGATTTTTTTAGTCCAGTAGCTAAAATGGCAGTGTCTGTTTTTACCAAGAAGGTTAGCTAATAAAGAAGATTAAAAAAGACAGTATGAGCTAAGGTCACTGTTTTTTTTAAAGGTGTCCGTATCTGTAGAACAATAAACAACAATGGCCCTTTTATATGTGTTTGGAGGAAAGATTTCTGTGCATTTACCACACTGTCAGTTTAAAAATGTCCTCTCAATTTCCTTAATATGATGCCCTTTTTCCTATCTGTGAATACAAAAATTCTACTTCTGCTCTGGCCGAAGTCCTTTGCCGCTGTTTCCAGATGTCTCTCCCACCCCCAGCGTATCCCAAAGCCGCCATTAAGGGATTTTTTACGGCTTGAAAAAGTTTTAATATTCAGCAGGTTGAGGAAACCCATGGTCAGCTTCAGAATGTTAGTCTCTGCTGAGCTTTCAAGGTGTCAAGACCCTAAAATAATATGAACAGCAGGAGCACTAAATCTTTCATTATTTCCCCTTTCCCCTTGAGCATACTGACTTTGCAATAAAGAAGCTGTCATTTACACTCTTCTTTATTGCAAGGTGGGTAATAGCTACAGGGAGAAAAAATAAGGAACTGTGTCAAGTTAGCCTGACTGCCGTTATGATTCATGTGTAATCATTGTGCATTTGCATCTACTCTTTTTTATATACAGGTACTTCATAGACTGGAAGAGTGATGGGGACAGCTACTTCACAATCGATGGGACCGAAGGCACCATCGCCACTAATGAACTGCTAGATAGAGAAAGCATTGCACAGTACAATTTCTCCATAATTGCACGTAAAGTTAGTAAGTATGGCAGTGACCGACTCCATGTTATACTGCAGCTTTTGGATTTAACACTCTTAAATGAGTCCCTGCTGAGGCATTTTTTCATTTTGGGGCTGACAGCTGAGTGGTCTCCTGGGGAAACCTGGAAACCTGTTCCTTTCCCTCAGAGCGTCAGTCCAGAGGGGTTGTGACAGCTGCCAGCAAGCCCTGTTTGCAGGATTGCATGAAGATCCACTGCTGCATTTTCAGTGTGTGACCTCACCCCTTTCCCCACTGCACCCTCAAAATCCCACCAGAACCCCCCTCGTCTCTTCCACATTGGATCCGCCTATATGACTGGGAGCTTCACTAGCCAGACAGGAGGAAGTAATTATAGCAGAAAATCAACCATTCTGAAATATTTTCGGAAATTGAAGACTGCATTTTATTTTTTTAAATATATTTTATTGATTTTTTTTACAGAGAGGAAGGGAGAGAGATAGAGAGTTAGAAGCATCAATGAGAGAGAAACATTGATCAGCTGCCTCCTGCACACTCCCCACTGGGGATGTGCCCGCAACCAAGGTGCATGCCCTTGACTGGAATCGAACCTGGGACCCTTGAGTCCGCAGGCTGACGCTCTATCCACTGAGCCAAACCGGCTAGGGCTGAAGACTGCATTTTAAAAATCACTCCTCTTTCTTCTCTCTGCTTTCATTACAATCTAATTTTTAAGTGAATATCACTGTGGGATACACAGGAGTTTTAAGTATTCTTCTTCAAGGAGTCACTCAGAATCTATAGGATGGTTTCAAATGATTGCATGTTGGTTCCTGCTCGGTCCAGAAGAGAATGCCCAGGACTGAGTGATTAAAGGTCTTCTTTGTTTGGTTGGATGATCAAGGGTATTATCACAACTCCCTAAGGGAACAGAGTAGGTGTGTGTGGTGTCATCTGGCTATGAGGACAGCCGTTTGCAAGGAAAGTGTACCTTCCCCGTCCTTCTGCTTATGGTCTCTTGAAAGATTTGGGGAAATCCCCTCTGAGTAGCTTTCATTTTGTTTCATGCCTATTTCATTTTGTGCGTGTGGCACAAATACTTTGGCAGCTAATTTCACCTCTCCTGTGCGTGCCTGTGTGTGTGTGTGTGTCGGGGGGTGAGGAGGGCAGGAACCAGCTGTGGATGTTTCTGTGTGAGGGTTTTTTGATCAATCTCCACTCACTGGGGCGTAAATAAGAAACAGTTTTGTTTATCTTCAGCAACTGCTTCAAACCATGAATAATCAGACACCTATTCCCAGGCCTTGGTGGTGTGTTCAGCACATTTCATTCCCTGCAGGTTGTCCTGATTACTAAAGGTAAGTCTGACATAAACGGAAATGTAGCTTCTGCCTTGTGCCTTGGAACGGTGACCTGTCCTGTGAGAAGGCTGGCTACCCTGAGGCAACACACTAGAGAGGCCGTGTGTGGCGCTCAGGCTGACCATCCGAGGTCAGCTCTGCCTTCTAACCTTACCTGCCAGGGTCCTGGAAATGTGAGTGAAACCTGGAGCCTCTAGTCCCGGCCACTTGCTAGCTGAATACCGCAATTGTAACTGCTGTCGCTACCGTGTGAAATGCAATCTATTACCCAGCCAAAGCCTGCCCAGGTTCTTACCCACAAAATTGTGAGAAATACGAAAAGTGTAATTATTTCAAGCAACTACACGTTGGGACCATTTGTTGTACACAGCAAACAGATAACTGCAGAATTCAATGACACTATAAATTAGAACCGTGATTCTTTGCTTGTGGGGATAGATTCTCTAGTCTGTTACAGTGGAAAGGAGATAGGGAGATAAAAATGCACAGATCTCCCTTATCTGCCCCCACATCGTCTTTGGTCACCACTGCATCTGTGATTAAAATGGATTGGCAGTAAGGCAGTTGCCCAAATGCTGTCTTCTCCTGTGATTTTTTTTTTTTTTTTGGCTGTTTAATGCTGGTGGTGGTGGTTGGAGGGGAGAGAGTATCTCTCATTCCATCTGCATAGGAACTTGATATGAGCACCAGCTGAAGACCTTACAGCTTTTTAATTCCAGCATCCCCTTGTGCAACAGGCAGTCTTCTTTGGTGATTTAATAGCATTATTTTTCAATTTCAGCTCCTTTCTGCTGTACTAACTTGACCCTGAGGAAATTCACACCTCTTTGTCATGCTAAGTAGGCTACTCTTCTACTGCATCCTTCTTTCTGCCATCTCCTGCCCTCCCTGCTCAGTTAGGCCCTGAACACAGATGATCCAGTCTGAGCAGAGATATTATCAGCAGAACAGAAAGCCAGTCTCCCCTTTGGAGTCCCTGCCCCCATTCTCTTAGTTTTCCTGAAGTCTCCTTTCACACTTATCTTTCCTCCCTCCAGTATCACGTCCTATCACAGTTACATACACTAGTCTGCATCCCTTTTTAAAAAAATATATATTTTATTGATTTTTTACAGAGAGAAAGAGAGAAGGATAGAGAGGTAGAAACATCAATAAGAGAGAAACATCGATCAGCTGCCTCCTGCACACCTCCTATTGGGGATGTGCCCGCAACCAAGGTACATGCCCTTGACCAGAAGCAAACCTGGGACCCTTCAGTCCACAGGCTGACACTCTATCCACTGAGCCAAACCGGTTAGGGCTCCTTTTATGCTAACTTTATTTCAGTGATCCAGAATGTTAGGGGCAGTTTAACCATGTTGTACATAGAACATTAGCTTTCTTTTCCCAAGATATTGGGCAATATAATGAAAATGAGTTATCTAAGATAGAGTATAGGAACTTGAACATAGTGAGAGCTGACCAGAGGCAGTCTCTTCAAATAACCTCCGTTCATCAAAGACATAGGTTATTAATTAGAATCCTGTCCAAGCTAAACTAACTTCCTTATAAATGCACACACACAACTTGTGCATGTTTTCTGAAGTAGGAGTAGTAGGCCCTGTGCCTTAACTCCAGGTGAAAGTGTGAATAATGCGTTGATTACCTGTATTGTAGCTCTAGAGGATGTCTTTCTTCCCAAAGGCTACCCAGGCCTTAAAACCATCCTCATGCTGTGAGGGCACTTGTAGGAGCATGTCTGCCACCTAAATCAGAGTGTTGAGCTTCAACTATTTGGGAAATGGAAGGAGACTATGGATCCTTATAATTGGAAGCAGTCATTGATTCTCAAAGACTTAGATTTTTCAAACTAGGGAATGCTATTTTTAATATTATTAATATAATGAGGGCACATGCTGGCCCACTGAGTTAGTATTCACTTAAATGAAAATTAGGGGACCCAAGCGTGTGGAGTGTGATAAGTTATGTTGGCCCTTACTGGAACATATGCAGAACTGTAACTTAGACCCAGTTTCTGTCTGTCTGTCTGTCTGTCTGTCTGTCTGTCTGTCTGTCTATCTATCTATCCAGCTATCTATCTATCTATCTATCTATCTATCTATCTATCTATCTAGAATATAAGAGTAAGCTAATATTTCTAAAATCTCTATCTACCCCTGGGTTAGTCTAGTATTTATTTAAAGACCACTGTGTGGATGGATTTTAGAACCCTTGATAAGTCTGCTGGGGTAAACACTGTATTTCTGTGTGAAAAATGAAGAGGCTAACCACATACCTTGCATTAATTAAATATTCTGCAATAAGAAGAGCTTGTGGTGGCCCGGACCAGTTTTCTCAGTGGTTAGCATGTTGGCCCACAGCCTCTAAGGGCATGTATCTCAGTTGCAGGTTCCCTGCCCCTGGTCAAGGCCATGCAGAAGGAAACCAGTAAATGTATCTCTCACGTTGATGTTTCTCCTCCTCTCCCCCTCCTCCCTCCTTTCTGTTCTCTCTAAGTCATCCTCAGGTGAGGATTTAAAAAAAAAAGAATAGCTTATTCTGGGCTTTCTTTTGCTTGAATATACAGAGTTTAAAAGTAGACTTTATTTGTATTCTAATGCATAAGGCTACTTTCATTGATTGAACTATCCAGCTGAGCAGAAAACTATCATCATACTGAATGACTGAGAAATAAATAGCCCATACTTTCCCTGCCAAGAAGAACAAAACTGTATAAATATACCTTATTGCAGATTAAACCAGCATATGTTAGTCCCTGAATCTTCTATAAAAACTCTCAGGTGAAATGAAATGGTACAATGATTGAACAACTTCCAATTAATGAAAAAGCAATCATTAATCAGTGTTGCTATAGTTGGGGATCCAAATAATTTTATTAGCATTCTAGTAATTCTTTTATGCATTACTACTTGCTGTTTTTATTATGCTAATCTTGAGACTTTTTAAAGAGACAGAAGCTCCAAAAATTCACTTCATCCAAATTATCAGAAATTTTCAACATGAAAATATTTATATTTATTTTGCTATTACTATAATAAATAATATTAGGGAAAATAACTAAGAATAACTACATTAAAACCCTAGAACATGTTTTATATAATTGTAAAATAAACAGATGATATCAAATATAATTCTTTTCTTAGTCATGTAATTAATTATCTGTATGATAATGAATTATTTCCAGTTATTGTGGAATAAGGTAAAAAAATCAGTGAATTGACTTATGAAATACTATATTTGGAGGAAATTTTCTATGTATACATATCATCATGAGTTGTGACTACATTGTTAGTTAATTAATTTTTAAGTCTATTTGGCATATAAATCTATTTTGTTATTCATTCTTTTTAATTCAACATAATGCAAGTAATATGATTTTCATATGTACAGAAAAACCAAACTTTAGACTTACTATATTTCAGGCTCAACATTAATTTATACATTTGTTTTTATAAACTTTCATACAATATCATATTACATGAAAAGCACTATTTGTTTTGGGTTATGGAAAACTAAAATTGAAGTCTATTATTGAGAATGGTAAAGTTTCGAGGTAGTTAGAAGTTAACTAAAATAAAGAATGTTAATAAACTATAACGATGCAAATTATGTTGAATTATCGAGACTTCAGATTTAAGTGTGCTCTCCTATGACCTTCAGGTGGAGGTTGCAAAAGATTATGACTAGGGAGCAAAACAGCGGGATCAGTTCTATGAATAGTTACTCTTAGAGTGCAGATGACTTTTGAGGACTTAATATAACCATTGATTTTAATCCTAGATTGAAGTTATTTTTTACCTTCTATTGCTCAAATAATTGCCCTCTCTTCCTTTTCATGGATACCGTACTTTACATGTGAGTCTAGGTATTTCATCTGCTGTTCTGTAATTTCTACCCACGTCCTCCACCCCCTCCCCCCAAGTAACTATATGAAACTATTTTGTATTTTCAAAGAAAGGAAGTTTGATTTATACTGGTACAGTATTGGCAACATTTCAGTAGTACTTGTAAGAGTAACACTGTAGACAGAGAATCACTTCATTTATATAATTTATATAACGGTAAAAGTTCATACCATTTCCTAAAGTCTTGCAATGCATCATTTACATGGAAATAATAATCATTAACACCAATATAATCATAAACTTAATTTAGAAATGATGCCATTTTTCTTCACCATTATATGCTGTGTAAATATAATGGAATTAAAATTTATGTTGTAATGCCTTATATTTTATTTTAGACTTACTCAACTGCTTATAGTATACCTAATTAAATTGCAACAGTACTTTAAATCAGTATAATTGGCTCCATCAAAATCACATACACAACAGTAATGCTACTCTTATTTTTCTTTTTCTTAATTAGTATCCAATTTTCTTAGGCAATTAAACTACATGATGAGCTTTTCACCTGAAGGTTGAAGTTTGGATTTAAATAAAAGGGTATATACAGAAAGTTCTTTTTAAACGTCACATGCCAAAAATTGAATGCAAAACTAGGCAAGACTTTACATGGAAATTTTATTGACATCATGCACTATATTTTTATTTCATTCAGTTGTAAAATAGATGATCTCAGAAAAGTTAGTGATCTTCTCAAGTATGAAATTCTTAATATTAAGGACATCATCATATATGTCTCTTATGCCCAAGATGTCATACTCTGCAACAGATGGATATGTTCATAATCAATAAATAAGTCAATTGGCTTTGTACTTGTGTGAAATATTATTACGTCTTAAGTGAAAATGTTTATATCATAACATTTTTTTCAACAAATTTATACTTATCTAATCTAATAAAAGAGTGATATGCAAATTAACCCCCACTCCGTTACACCTAAGCCATGCCCACCAGCCAAGCCATGCCCATGAGCCTATTAGAGTGACTATATGCAAACTAGCCCATCAAATATGGCAGTTAATTTGCATACACAGGCGAGCGAAGACTAAAGACAGTGTAGAAGGAAGCCAAGTGCTGCAGAAGGGAGCCAAGCAGTGGAGGAGGGATGGAGCCGAGGCAGTGGAAACGGTGAAGAAGGGAGGGAGAAGGGAGTGAGGGAGCTGAGGCGGCTGAGATGGGAACCGAGGTGGGCTTCACTCCCTTCTCTGCTTCGCTCTGGCTCAGGAAGCCCTATTTTCACAGGAATCTTCCTGCAAGGGGCCACTAGTAATGAATATAAAAGTACCAGTGACATTTTACTACTTATTTATTTACTTATTTACTGCTGCATATTTGTGTTCAGTGCATAAGGCTCACAAAGAAAAAATATTCCTCAGGTGGGCGTCACACAAGGTAAACTAGCAATAAGAATAGCATGTTGTCATGTAATATGGAAAATAAGCAAGATGTTATACATTCACACAGAAAGGTGCAAGGGAAATCCTTACTACTGGGTATGTTTTCATTGATTCTAGAGAGGGAGAACGAGACAGAGAAATGTTGATCAGTTGCCTCCCAAACACACCCCGACAGGGATCAAACCCACAACCTGGCTATGTGCCCTGACAGGGAATCCGCCCCATGACCCTTCAGTGCATGGCACAACACTCTAACCGACTGAGTCACACTAACCAGGACATCCGCAAGTAATTTACTTCTCCATGCTTACATCTGTTTAATTTTTATTTATAAAAAAACTCCTGTCTTTCATCCTCTGTGTAATGTATCATCATTCTTTTTAAGAGGAATCTTTTTGAGAGAGTTATTTAAATATGTAAATGATTCTAACCAATAATGTTTTAATTATATGGACATAACATAAAAAAATGTGTGTTTTATCCAGTGAAAGGTATTACTATTGGTGATTTGTTCTATGAACTAACCCTGGTAGGATAGTGACCCTCATGATAAACTAACAGCTAAAAGGTTGACCTTACTTTGGTGGTGAGTTTCAGTGCCCTGGTAGTTCTCTGAGAATGAAACATTGGTACCTCATTGATTCGTCTCATTCTTATTTATGCTCAGTACAACACCACAGTGGGTCACTGGGATTCCAAATAAAGGCTGAATTAAAAAAAAAAAATTAATGCTATTTTCAGTATAAGCAATAACTGACCAGACTTTTTAATTATCTGTTCTCTTTTTATATTTTAACAGCTAACACATTATTAACCAGCAAAGTCAGCATATTGATTAATGTCCTAGATGTCAATGAATTTCCACCAGAAATAGCTGTACCATATGAAACATCTGTGTGTGAAAATGCCAAACCAGGACAGGTATCTTATCAATATTGTTAATTAAGAGTGTATAAAGGCCTATTACATGCATGTGCTTTAGGTTGTAAGCTCATACATGAATATGTACGCACACAGTAATGAAAGTTTCTGTCAAAGTCTTAGGATTTATGTTCATAATTGTGGGCCTCCTGTTTTTTTCTACCGTATTATAAATGAATGAATGAGTGAATGAGTGAGTAAAATAAAATAATGGTTGTCAGGCATAAACAGATAAGTGTATTTTATACAAAAAAAATTATGACTAAACCAATCTATGCACCTAGGTTATAAAAGAAAAAAAAAATATGTTGGTATCCTTTAATTTGCTCTATATTTAAAACAACTTTAAGTAGTATAACTGCTCCTTTAAGAAAATATGAAGTTTTAATTTTTACTTAAAGAAGTCTTAATATTTAAAAAGAATGTATTTTTGGAAAGGGCATTTTTGAATCTATAGGATTTATTTTATTTTGACTGTCTTCTATGCTGTATAGGACATTTGCCTCGTAGTTTTAAATCTATGATGTCCATTACCATAGGGCTATTAAATTTTAAAAAATCCATATTCTGACTTATGCTTGCCCTAGTTCAAGTGTGTAAATAGCTTTATGTGCTGTGAGTAGCTGTCATCTTGGTCAAGGAAAATACAGAAACATGTAGGGGATGCTGCTGCTCTAATCCTTCTTTTGATAATTGAGGAAAAACTATTGCTTTTATTTCAGCATGACTAGTTTATTCACATTTTCCCAAGTGATACACACCTTAAAGGCACCCACAGTTTACATAGGATGAGCCCAATGTCTGTTTTAGTGTCTGAAATAGTAGATGCTGCATAAATGTTTATACAAATACGCAACCTGATTTAGTTATTGGGGAAATTATTAGAAGTTTACCTTAACCTAGTCATTTTCTGCTTTTCAGATCCCTCCTTAGTCAATCCTTTATTTTTAAGTAATTAGGGACATTAATTTTTTCATATCAATTGGAAACTTGCAATGCACTAAATGAAAACCTTTTTGAAATAGAACTCTACGTAAGGCTTCTACGTTTACCTAGTAAATTAAAGGGTTTAAAAATGTGGGAGTAGTAGAAATTGTTGGAGATAATTTCATTTTTTTATGCCTGAACAAATTGGTGAGAAATACGATCTATCCTTGGAGGATCTTTTGTTAGTATCTATCTGTTGGGCTTGTGTGTCCTATTGGGCTATATTTCTGTACAAAGCATAACCCTGAAACGTCTCCTGAGTTTGCAGAGAGTGTAGTACATGAGCATCTTCTGCTTTTGACTCCAGCCATTCTGCCTTTCACCTAGGAACTATGAATAGAAACTATTTATCTTTTCTGAATTATAATTGAACTAGAGGCTCGGTGCATTAAATTCATGCATGAGGAGAGGGGAGGGGGGAGGGAAGGGTCCCTTTGCCTGACTTGTACCCTCTCCAATCCAGGAGCCCTCAGGGGATGTCCTACTGATGGCTTAGGCCTGCTACCTATGCTTCTCTACTTTCTGTGAGGTCTGCCTGCTCCACACCATGGCAATGGGTAAGCAGGCCCTGCTGGATGCTGCCTGCAGGCCGCACTTGCCTGCTTCGGGTTGCCACAGCAATGCCTGCTGGGCTCATGTTGCTGGGGTGATGCCACCAGTATCCTTCCCTGGCTGCAATAGGGGCTGTCATCTTTGTCGTGGAGTGATGGTTAATTTGCATATTACTCTTTTATTAGATAGGATATGTATATATGTATGTATGTGTCAAAATAAGAAACAGAAAAGAAAAAAAGATGAGGCTGTGTATATCAGTAAACTTTTATAGATTGGATCAGCAAAGATTTATATGGGAGTTATTTTCCTTAGGGCAATTATTCCCAAGTGATAATTCCAAGTGACAGTTATGCCCCCATTGTCATGTCTCTTTGGTGGTTAAATTACTTTTTTTAATGCAAAAGTTATTTTCTTGATATGCATTAATGTTACATACTTTTAATTTAGTAAGTAACTATGCTACTTGTAAGCAGTTAAAAGAAAATAAAACAAAACTTGAAAAAACAGTTATTAGTGCGCCAGTAAGTTAGATTTTATGGATGAGATCTAGATCTGAGTATTTGGATTTGTGTGAAGTTAAAGTTTTACAGGGTCTATAGGGTGGTTCTTTGGCTAAATTACCACATTCCATCATCTGACCTTTGGTGTTGAATAATTAAAGTCTCACTTATAATAATCCTGCAACTGATTCACACTGAACCAAAGAACTGGAATTCTCATAAAGAGGATGAGTTTGTCAAATTACAGATCACTGATACTGCACTAGACACACTCCAAGTGTCAATATGTGTGTCTGTGTGTGTGTGCATGTGTGCACACCTGCATCAGAAGGTTGATCAGAGTCATGAAATTGGATTTTAAGTATGAAATTAAAACAAAAAGTAATACATTAAATCACATGTTTAATGTGATGCATGTTTTGCCCCCTGGGACCAGGATAAAATTTTCTAAATCCAAGGTCTTTCTTTGGATTCAGATGAAGTCAAGGAGTATGTTCACTGAGCAGCACAAGGCTCTCACCTTGTCACACCAATTTCCTGAAATTCATTCTAATGCAAAGCCATTGGATATATTAATAACTGGATGCCCCAAAACTATTCAGAGATGCTTATTTATAAGGTGAATTATCAATTTCATAGTTGGGCTCTCAGAAGTAATTTTTAATCTCCAAATTCTTAAAGGCATTTAATGAAGTATCAGAATTTTAACTACAATAAAACCCAATGGTGACAATTTAGGAGAAATCTTTGAAACTGGATGAAAACTGCTTTCTTCTTAAAAACAACAACAACAGAAAACTCTGAAAAAAATTTATACTTTTACCCACTGAGGGACAACAAGCATAACAACAGAAAAAAATGTGCATCCTTTATATCTCTCTCATCGCTTCATTTATTTATGAAGTAAAACTCATTCTCACAAAATAACTATGCTAAAATTTTGCTAATGTCAGGGTTTTTGAATACTCACAGATTTTGTTCCAGTAAGCATTTTCATACTTTGGTTCAAAAGCACTTATTTCATCTAATTTAAAATGCAAGTAAGTACATTTTAATTTTATTTTGCCTACTGGTGAGTACAATGGCATTAAGCTTTTGAGTTATGCAGATATTGATGTGGAGTGAACCCATATGCTATCAATGTTTACCTATTTGTATGTTGAAATTATTTGTAAGTAATTGATCCACTGATATGAATCCTCAATGTGCCAATTCTGTTTACTTACTTGCCCCATTACATAAACATTTTGGCCTGGAATGTAAAATTCCCTTTGAAACTGATGACTGACTTCAAGTTTCATCTCCACTTGGTTTCAGATCATTCAGTTAGTCAGCGCTGCTGACCGAGATCTATCCCCTGCTGGGCAGCAATTCTCCTTTAGGGTATCACCTGAAGCTGCCATCAAACCAAATTTTACAGTCCGTGACTTCAGAAGTAAGTACCATAGAAAAATGTACCTGTTACCATGTAACTTTATAAAAGGACACAAAGAAAGACATCCATACTTTTCCTACAAGCACTTAAATTAATAAAATATAGAAATCCACATATGAGAAATACAAAATTCCAGGTAACAGTACATTAAATATTTAGAATGCTATTGTCTTGGACTATTCCAAGTAAATATTGCTATTATTGATTTTATGAGAATTAAAATATTTTTTGTAATTAAAATGGTGATTATTGTAACTCATGGTGGTATTTTTTAAAAAACTTATGAATCTTAATGGTATTAACACACTTTATTTTCCTTTAGATGTTACTCTAACATTCAAATTTTAAAGTTTACATATAGACATAATTTGTTGGAGGGAAATCAAGTGTTAATCTGAAATAGTAATTGGATATTTGTTATGTTTTTAAATAATAGGTTGTAAGCTAGGGGTTTTTTGCAGATTCATACTTGTAATAATTTGTCCTGCCATCATGTGAGAAAATATTCACAGAAGCATTTTTTATCTATGAGATTTTGATGTCATACAAAATAGGTAAACACATCTCTTTCTTTTTTTTTTTGTACACTATACTATATTCTTTCTAAATAGCAAATGTAATTCTTTTACCAGAGAAGAATAAATAATGTTTCTTTTCTCCCTAAGGGTTACTTTTATTAATTTTTGGCATCTTTCATGATAAAAGAATTAAAATATGATGTATTTTATTAATTTAGGAAGAGCTTCTTACTTTAGCTCTTGGAGGTGACATCCACTTTGAGGTGAATCTCACAGTAACCATCTTATCATAAATGTTATGTTTTGTAGACAACACAGCTGGGATTGAAGCCAGAAGAAATGGATACAGCCGGAGGCAGCAAGAGCTGTATTTCCTCCCTGTTGTGGTAGAAGACAGCAGCTATCCTGTCCAGAGCAGCACTAGTACAATGACTATTCGAGTCTGTAGATGTGACTCTGATGGTACCATCCTGTCTTGTAATGTGGAAGCAATTTTTCTACCTGTAGGACTCAGCACTGGGGCTTTGATTGCAATCCTGGTGTGCATTGTTATACTCTTAGGTGGGTTTCAATATTAACCATTTCTTTTTTTTACCTCTTCCCCTCCCCCACCCCCTCCCCTTCCCCATCCCCCTCATCCCTTTCCTCCTCCTTCCTTCTTTTCATCCTCCCCCTCCCCCTCCTCCTCCTCATTCTCCTCCTCTACCTCCTCCTCCTTCTTCTCCCTTGCTCTCTCTCCCTCTGCCTCTATCTCTCCTGTATGTCCTCAAATTACAATGTAAATCAATGTTTCTTCACTGAGATGCTATATTGGGTTAGAAGGAAGATTATCTATTTATATTGAACTAGAGGCCTGGTGCACAAAAAATTGTGCACTCGCGGGGGGGAGGAGGGAGGTGCAAAGTCCCTCAGCCTGGCCTGTGTCCTCTAATAATCTGGGAACCCTCAGAAGATGTCCATCTGCTGGCTTAGGCCCACTTCCCAGGGGATTGGGCCTAAGCTGGCAGCCAGACATCCCTTCCCCCTGGCAGCCCGGGGTCCCTCGGGGGATGTCCACTTGCCAGCAGGGAGCAGGCCTAAGCTGCAGTCGGACATCCTTAGCTCTGCTTAGGAGGCAGGAGAGGCTCCCGCCATCACTTCTGTGCTGGCAGCCATCAGCCTGGCTTGTGGCTGAGCAGAGCTCCCCCTTGTGGAAGTGCACTGAACACCAGGGGGCAGCTCCTGCATTGAGCATCTGCCCCCTGGTGGTCAGTGTGTGTCATAGTGACCAGTCATTCCCAGTGGTTCTGCTGTTAGGATCAATTTGCATATTACCCTTTTATTATATAGGATTATATTTTAAGGAAAGTTAATTTTCTATTTTGGATGTATAGCATCAGGCATACATAAATAACATAATAAAAAATACAAAATTTTGTTCAAGCCAGAGGATTTCCGAACAATAACAGTTGTGGAAATTTCCATAATGAAATTTTCTGTAACAAATAACCTATTTCCTGTACTGGCTTCTCCACTTATTTTACATCCTAGTGATTATTACTCCCTAAGATACTGTATAGCCATTAAAAATACACCAGATGGCCCTGACCAGTTAGGCTCAGTGGACAGAGCATTGGCCTGTGGACTCAAGAGTCCCAGGTTCGATTCAGGTCAGGGGCATGTACCTTGGTTGCGGGCACATCCCCAGTGGGGAGTATGCAGGAGGCAGCTGATTGATGTTTCTCTCTCATCGATGTTTCTAACTCTCTGTAAAAAAAATAGTTCTCCAACATTAGTTTAATAAATACTAGAAAAGAAAAGAGAAAGGGAAATAAATAGAGATAAACTAAGGGAACTTCTAATTTATTTTTTCTGTTCAAACAGCCAGTCCGAAGTGATTTTTACTCCACTTTTCTCACATCTCTTCACATCAAAATTCTAGCCATTTCTGCTGGAACAGAAGAGACCACACTAAAATATCTAGCAGTATGCCAGATGAAAGGAATCAAAGTAAATGTATTCTGTAGCATCTCTGGGAGAATAAACACAAACCTAGTTAGGGATTTCCCTCTTCCATCAACTCTTCTGCTGACTCCCTTTCCTGAATTAATTTATAAAAAAAAGTGAAGAGAGATTTTCTGGGGTTATTTTAGTCATTATTTTAAATTCCAATTGCAACAGATACACAGTGGACACTGTGGCATCTGTTTATGTATAAATGTTTATTCAACCTCACAAATCCTGACAAATGTATACAACTCCCTTTATTTCTAGGATTTAAAACAAAATAATAAACACGGTGGGAGGGAAGGGATGGACATGTAAGGCATTACACAATAGTTTGTGAAGAACAGTTTCTGGGTCATGATCTCTCTGGTCTTAGAGGGCAAAGTTCTAGTCCAGTTTACATGACGTAAATATTAATTCCACATAAGTACCCTGGTGTGTAGAACAAAGTATTTTCATATCATTATAATTTATGGTAGATTATGTCTGGCATCTGTGTGTGCTGATGATGGAAACCTTAAAAGGAAAGATTCAAACAATTGTTCTCACATTTGAAATAGAACTTGATCAATTAGGTGTTTAACTTCAAATCAACCAGTCCTCTCTCACACTCTCTCTGAAAGCGCTTTGAATCGCAGAGTATTTGCATATCAGCCTAGCAGGACGTGACATCTTCTGCATGCTTGTCTTTGGCCAGTGTAGCAGTTATTCTTGCTCAGGTCAACCTTATGCATTGCTGTCCATCACGTATTCATCCAAACACTGAGTGTCCCCAGTGCACCTGCATCCCTGCCAGGGGGAAGGGATGTCTGGCTGCCAGCTTAGGCCCGATCCCCCGGGAAGTGGGCCTAAGCCAGCAGATGGACATCTTCTGAGGGTTCCCAGATTATTAGAGGACACAGGCCAGGCTAAGGGACTTTGCACCCCCCTCCTCCCCCCCGCGAGTGCACAAATTTTTGTGCACCAGGTTTGTTACTTGCTAGCATGCAAACAGTAAATGCTGGCTCTCTTAGTCTGGCCAGGGGCTCTGCTTAAAAGTCCATCCACTGTTTGACCTCCTTAGCTAATGGCAGGTTCCTTTAAATCTTCCAGCTTATTCTTAACCATTTTCATATCCATCCCAGGTAAGGGGAAGCATAAGAATCTTGTTCTTGGATACCTTTCAGGTGGCCTTCAGGCACCTATCTAGTCTCCCTCTCGATCATGGCAATGCTAAAGCTATTGTATGTGCCAGGCGTCTCTGTGAGGTTGCAGCCTCTCCTGTACCCCCCAGGTGAACAAACAAAAAAAGACTCCCTTTAGTTCTGGAAGTTGCCTAAACTCTGGGAGGAGCCTCTTCTTCAGGAGCCCTACTTATATCTCTCCCGTCTTTTCAACTCATAAAACTCTAATTTTGGAGGAAGAGGGAATAAATGGGATTTCATCATCCTATGATAGGAATGATGAAAGCCCGGGTTTGCTGTGGTAAATCAAACACATTTTGTCTTTCAACTATTACCATCACTACGGAGAAGAGGGGATGTATGACAAGTGAAGCTGAGTGTTGACTTGATGACTTGAATCTGTGCCTATTTACCAATGGAAGAGATACATGATTTAATGACGGCAATGAGTCAACTTAGAAACAAAGAGATATTCAATAATGAGTTAACTATTTCAAAGTATTGTCATGCTTCATGAAGGTAATATTGTACCAGGCATTTACCTTGAAAAATATCTCAATATAGTAGGACACAGAATTTAAATAATTCGAGCTCTTAGATAAATCGGTTGTAAAACTAAGGCCTTTACATTGTATATTCTTCTCTTTATCTCTTGCTTATTTAATTGCTTTTAAAAATTATTATCACAGGAAGATTTGTGTTTATTTCATTAAAAAAGTTAACATAATTGGGAAATCTAGGTATGAATAATGCCTAAATATTATTGATGAGCTATAATATTCACATTTTATAATATCAATGCTATACACCTGTCTGTATATTTACTAAAACAATGCTTTTCTTTTTTAAAGTATATATTTTATGGAGTTCAGAGAGGATCAGTGATGAAAGAGAATAATTAATAGACTGTTTCCTGCATGCCCCACACTGGAGATAGAACCTGCAATTGGGGCATGTGCCCTGACCAAGAATTGAACCATGATTTCGTGGTTCATAGGTGGATGCTCAACTACTGAACCACTCTGGCTGGGCAATAATATTCTTCTTTTTGTAACTTTGTAAAACACTCTTTATCAGGCAGTAAAATCTACTCTAATAAAAGAGTAATATGCAAATTGACCCTAACTCCATTACACCCACTAGCCACGCCCACAAGCCATGCCCACCAACCAATCAGGAGCAAATATGCAAATTAACTCAACCAAGATGGCGGCATCTGGAGTTGCCCTGGGCAATGGAGGAAGCCAAGGCCCTGCGGGCCCTGAGCTCTACTCAAGGCAACAAAGTTTCAATTATAGAAGATAAACAAACCCCAGATACCTGCTTCCAGCCAGGCACCCCAGTAGGGACCCGAACCCTGAAGGGGCTGTAGGCAGCCTAAAAACGGCCCTCAGCCCCTCACCCAGGCTGGCCAGGTGTGCCAGAACGTGGACATCTCCTGAGGGGTCCCAAACTGCAAAAGGTCACAGGCCAGGTTGAAGGACCCTCCCCCCTCCCCGAGTGCCCAAATTTTTGTGCCACCAGGTATCTAGTATTTAAATATAATGCATGTTATATTTACTATCACAATGCTATAATTGTTTGAGTCTGTGAATAATGTGGCAATGATTTCTTGTTAGTTATAGTTTTAAAATTAGTTGAAAAAAATAAAATTAAATTAAGTTGAATTTAGACAATGAAATACATAAGCATAGATCTGATTCTTATTGATATCAAGGAGAGTATGTTATTAAATAAAATCAGTCAGCCCTGATTAATTTTATTTTCATGAGGCGATGAACTGACATATTCTCAACTTTCAATCTTTTGTCTTCTAGTTATAGTGGTGCTGTATGTCGCTCTGCGGAGGCAGAAGAAGAAAGATACCCTGATGACCTCTAAAGAAGACATCAGAGACAATGTTATCCATTATGACGACGAAGGAGGCGGGGAGGAAGACACCCAGGCTTTTGACATTGGTGCTCTGAGAAACCCAAAAGTGATCGAAGATAACAAAATCCGCAGGGATATAAAGCCAGACTCCCTCTGTTTACCTCGGCAGAGACCCGCAGTGGAAGATAACACAGACATAAGGAATTTCATTCATCAAAGGCTGCAGGAAAACGATGTGGACCCAACCGCCCCACCCTATGATTCACTGGCAACGTATGCCTACGAGGGAGACGGGTCAGTCGCAGGCTCCCTCAGCTCCATAGACTCCCTCACCTCGGAAGCTGACCAGGACTACGACTACCTGACAGACTGGGGACCCCGCTTTAAAGTCTTGGCAGACATGTTTGGCGAAGAAGAGAGTTATAATCCTGATAAAGTCACTTAGGAGAGAAGCAAAGACTATATCAACAGGAGAAATTAAATAAAAAAAAGAAATCACACACACACACACACACACACACACACCCAGGCTTTATAAGACAAGATTTCTTTGAGTATCTGGTTTCTAGCAAGTTGCTATATTTATCATATTGTCAGTTTTGGTTTATTCAGCCAACACAAGATAAATCCTATTGTATGTACTTGCTTGGTTTTGTTTTGTTATTTTGGAAACACACTGAGACAAGCTCAGGCCTATTAAATACAATTTACTGACATGACAACCTAGAGTGAAGATAGCGAGGTGGCATCACGGTGGAAGAGTGTTAGATTTTTCTTAACTCCACTAAAGTGCCTATTGAAACTCTTATCGTTTAAAGTGGTGTACAGTACACTCCGCTGTGATGACATTGCAGGACTCAGAGACACAGAGGACATAAGACACAGACACATCTTCATATGCCAGGAGCAATAGCAACATGCTGACTTCTAATTCCTTTTGAGAAAAAAAAAAGCATACTTTCTGAACTCCATCTTCTTAGGATTCAAACATTTTTAAAACTGTATGCCAAAACACATTTGTTTTCCCCACCCTTTCAGAAAATGGAAATATATGTGATGTTAAATTCAATATGTAAGTTCGGAATTTTAAAAGCAATGTCTGATCTTACCATTACTTCATATTAAGCTGTTCATTAAAATGTTACTTTTTATCAAAAAAAATAAACTTTTAAGAAATGAAATTTTAAAAAATCCCTCTTTATAAAGAGAGGCCTCAGGGCTAAAACTCCACATTAAAATAAACATTGGTTTTGTTTTAATGCTGTGCTGGTGGTGTGTCAAGGGTTGATTTTAACAAGTGACCAGATCATTGAAGACTACATTCATAGATAAAACTCTGAGTTGTGTTTTTATGAAAATGTGTGTGTGTTTTTTATGGGAGAAGCACCATTAATTTAAACATGAGAAATAAATTAATTATATAGCTTCTCAGAATTTCTTATAAGCTAGTGATTATGTGATGACTAAATAAAATAAAATACATGTCAGATAATACAGGATGGAATTACAGCATTCCTAAAAAGTATTTATTGTACAACACTAAACAAAAAACATCAGGGACTTCAGAAAACTCAAACCAATAACTAACTCCTAAAATAAACACAAGTGAAAAGCCGGACAGTTTATTTACTTAATTTATTAACATAGATTTCAACTTTGTGAGTATGTCATAAAGAGGCTCAGAGTTGCTTCATTACAATATGATCTGCAATAATTTAAATATAAATTATCCCTAAAATATTTTGTAAAGAACTTTGTTTAATTTGATACAGATTTCTAAGAAATATTATATTTTAAAGCATTCCGAAAAACTATATGCATACACTGTTTTCAAATGATTTATGCACCAGCTAAAAATGTACTTAACAAACCAGGTAACTACCAAGTATGAGTATTTATTCTTAATATTTAGAGTATACCAGTGACTACAGAAGTATTGAAACTGTATACAGAAAAAATTGTTTATAGATCCATCCTGATCTATCCATCATATCTAGCTATATTTATGAAATATTTATGACTATATTTATATTTGCAAGGTTGTGAAAATAAAAAGTTACACACAGGGAAAACAAATAGAAAAGTAGATAATCCAGGCAGTTTGTATTCAGTCCTACTCTTTACTGTGTGCTTACTTCAAAATATATAACTTATAATTATGTTGTGGCAATTTGGCCATTGGAATCTGCATTTCCCATCCCTTTTTTTGGTGACTAATACTTGCCTTCTTATCTCTATTAGAGATAAGAAGAGAAAATGTTGACCTCATTTTCATCCCCTCACCACCTCATGACCTTGTGTCACCCCTGGGAACTGCATTAAAATACTCATGTAGCCTAATAATTTGCAGTATAATATGCTTTGGAAAATATTTATTTTTTTAAAAAGCTGATGATATGATAACTATACTAGAGAAAAAGCTAAGGCAACTTCTGGATTTCTCCTTGCAACATGATTTGATGCATATGCCTTTCCAGAAGGAGGAACTGCAAGGTCACTAGGGCCGACAAACTAGTTCTTGCCAGGGATTACTGCATTTTGCATCTTGCTAGAGAATCTAACCGCTGTTGCACACAGTGATACAGCAGAAAAATGGTGGCATGGAGGACACTTGGGAGGGGCAGGTCAGTGTAAGCCACAGGACTGAGATACTAAGCAAAAACATAAAATTGGTGGGTCTTTTCTCCAAACTAACAAGTTTTTTTGAAGTACCCCCATCTTTTATTTTTGCTACACCACTGCATTGTTCTGCTAGGGATGCCATAACAAAGTACTGCAGACTGGGTGGCTTAAATAACAGAACTTTATTTCCTCCTAGTTCTGGAGGGAAGACATCTAAGATTAAGGAGTCCAAGAGTTGGTTTCTTCTAAGGCCTGATGTCTTTGGCTTGTAGATGGCCATCTTCTCTCTGCTGCACGGCATTCCTCTTCTTTTAGTAACACCAGTCATACTGAGTCTATTCATGGCACCTCTTTTTTACTTCAATTATGAGGTACTACTGGTTTGGACTTCAAAATATGAATTTGAGGGCTTGCCAATTCAGCCCATATCAAGCACACAGATTTTAACAGAATTTTCAAAATTAGTTGATCTGCAACAAGCGACCAAACAAATAAACATGAGGAAAATAACATCTTGAATGGAAATAATTTCAGCTCCAACGGGAAACCATAGGAGTGATTTCTTAAAAAGAGGTCTTTGGTGCTTATAAATTGAAAGTACGGGATATCTTTTACACTACAAAAGCACTCAAATTAATATTTCAACACTTGTAATTTTTAGAATCCTTTTCTTATGTATAATAACACAGTCACTGGCCTTCATTAAGCAATATAAAAATGTTTAGAACTTACATGGGGAATTTTGGTCATTAATGATGGTTATGCTATAGTTTCATAATTACATTGAATGTTTACTTTCACAGAAATATATACTTATATATTTAACACATGTATGTTACTGATATATTTATAAAATGCAACTTTAATTGTTCTCAAAGAAGTGTTCCATCAACACATAAGAGTGGAAAAATGATATACTTGAAATAACATAGAATTCCTTTGTACCAAATTCTATCCCTAACTGGAAATGTCATATGGAGCAACAATTTAGCCTCCCTCTCTTTGATTCTCTTGGTAAAATTAACTTGTTGCTCTTGGTATTAGCTAAGTTCCTTCTAAAACTTCTTGACTCCTAAGTTACATTAGAATTACATGAATTTCATTAAACCATATACATATTGATTACATAAGACTGATAATCACAGTGATCTTAAGGCAATATGAATATCAAAATCTTTGTTGTATGGATTTGGTTAATTATACATTAACACTCACCACACATTGCATCAAGAGAACCACGTAACTATATTTTAAGTAATAACTGTCAAAATACTTCAGCAGGATTGATTTGTAGAGATGTACATAGGAAGAGTGAGAAAATTCAGTGTTAAAATAAATAGATCTTAAGTCTAAGGAAGGGAAAAAAAGTGATAGGAAGAAAATATTAGAAGCCTTGTGTTATTTTCTGTCAAATTGAAGAACATTTTAGACATCCTTTTAAATTTCATTAACTATTATACTAAAAGCAATTATAAATATAATTAAAGTATTACAAAGAGTATTACATATGTCTCCTTTTGTTTCTTCCTTGACCTCCACCTGCCTCCCCTACCCCCCAGTGTCTTGTGTTCATTGGTTATGCTTATATGCATGCATACAAGTCCTTCAGTTGATCTCTTAACCCTCCCTGCAACCCCCCTGGCCTTCCCACTATGGTTTGACAGTCTGTTCAATGCTGTTCTGCCTCTGTATCTGTTTATGTTTATCAGTTTATAATGGTTATTATTATCCATAAATGAGTGAGATCATGTGGTATTTTTCTTTCATTGGCTGGCTTATTTCACTTAACATAATGCTCTCCAGTTCCATCTATGCTGTTGCAAATGGTAAGAGCTCCTTCTTTTTTACAGCAGCATAGTATTCCATTGTGTAGATGTATCACAGTTTGCTAATCCACTCATCTGCAGACATTATATTTGAATTGGGACCCAAATGGACTCTTTGTAGAGTTAAGAATTTCTCAACAAGTAAAATCAGTTTTTAAAAAAAGATGTTTAGAAAAATATTATAAATCTTTCCATGTTTGAAAATTTCTCTTCACCAAATTTATAGTTTGTTTAGGTACCCAGTGCTCTTTTAAATTTTTTCTTTAATATATTAAGGTGTGTTTTTTATCATATTCTAGCATCCAATCCAGCTTATGAAATAGAAAGATGCAGGTAATTCCTTTTTATGTAATAAGATTTTTTTATGATGGTATTCAGATTTTTTTCTTTTCCTTGGTGTTATGATATTTGGCCCTAATATATTAAGATGTGTCTGTTATCATTTTCAGGAGTAGACACTTAGAACACTTTTCCTGAGGAGCCTCCATTTCTTCAGTTTGAGGAGATTTCCTTGTATTTATTCATTCTCTGATGGGTTCCTACTTGTGTTTTCCTGTTTGGTACTTGTGAAATTTTTAATATTTGATTTTTTAACGTCCTAGTCTTGAGATAACTGTATTATCACTTAACTTATCACTTTCCATCTTATATTTTGCTAGAGGCCCAGTGCACAAAATTCATCCCCTCCCTTCCCCTGGCTGCCCTGCCCCCTTGTCAAACTCCCAGACGACTCCTGGTTGAGGGGACAATTTGCATACTACGCTTTTATTATATAGGATTCTATTTTCATGACCAGCTTTTCACCTTTGTCTTTCAGTTCTAATGATTTGCCTTATAGTGATTTCGTTTTAATTTCTGGAACTTTTTGTTGTGCTATTCTGTTCTCTTTTTATTTCTGTTATTCTGATCTTGAATTATATCATTTGTTCCTTCACTCTTTTTTTCCCCCCTCACTTATTTTTTAAATTTAAATTCTTTATTGTTTAAAGCATTGCATAAGTCTCCTTTTTCCCCCATTGACCTCTCCCTGGCCACCCTCACCACTCAGCACTTGCCCTCATCAACCCCCCCACCCCATCTGTGTTCATTGGTTATGCTCATATGCATGCATACAAGTACATTGGTTGATCTCTTATCCTCTCCTCACTCCCTCCCCCCTGCCTTCCCTCATAGGTTGGACAGTCTGTTTGATGCTTCTATGACTCTGGCTCTATTTTTGTTCATCAGTTTGTGTGGTTCATTATACTCCACAAATGAATGAGATGATGTGGTATTTATCTTTCTCTGAATGACTTATTTCACTTAGCATAATGGTCTCTAGTTCTATCCATGCTGTTGCAAATGATAAGAATTCTTTCTTTTTTAGCAGCATAGTATAACACAATTTTCTAATCCACTCATCTACTGATGGGCACTGAGGCTGTTTCCAAATCTGAGCTATTGTAAGTTGTGCTGCTATGAACATACAGTGCATATATCCTTTCTGATTAGTGTTTCTGATTTCTTAGTATATATTCCTAGGAGTGGAATTACTGGGTCAAATGGGAGTTCCATTTTTAATTTTTTGAGGAAACTCCATACTGTTCTCCACAGTGGCTGCACCAGTCTGCATTCCCACCAGCAGTGCACGAGTGTTCCTTTTTCTCCGCATCCTCTCCAGCACTTGTCGTTTGTTGATTTGTTGATGATAGCCATTCTGACAGGTGTGAGGTGGTACCTCATTGTTGTTTTGATTTGCATCTCTCGGATGATTAGTGACTTTGAGCATGTTTTCATATGTTCTTGGCCTTCTGGATGTCTTTTTCTAAAAGTGTCTATTTAGGTCCTTTGCCTATTTTTTATTGGATTGTTTATCTTTCTTTTGATAAGTTCTATGAGATCCCTAAAATTTTTGGAGATTAAACCCTTAGCTGTGAACATTGGGAAATATGTTCTCCCATGAAATGGGCTTTCTTGTTGTTTTGTTGATGGTCTCTTATGCTTACAGAAGCTTTTTATTTTGATGTAGTTCCATTTATTTATTTTCTCCTTAGTTTCCATTGCCCTAGGAGCTGTGTCGGTAAAGATATTTCTAATGAGGTTAAATGAAGCTTTTTTTTTCTTTTTTGTAAGAATAATTTTTGGTGTGACATTGGTTAAAGGATTACATAGGTCTCAAGTGTACATTTCTATGATACATGATCTGTATATTGCATTCTGTGCCCACCACCCAAAGTCAAATCATCTTCCATCACCATATAGTTGACTCCTTTTACCCTGTGTTACCCCCACTCCCCTTCCGTCTGGTAACCAACATTCTGTTTTCTGTGTCTATGAGCGTTTGTTTTTCTTGTTTGTTCACTTTTTGCTTTCAGTTTTATATCCCACATATGAATGAAATCAGATGGATCTTAACTTTGACTGTTTCCTTCTCATTTTCAAGATCCATCTATGTTGTCACAAATGACAATATTTCATTTGTTCTTATGGATGAGTAGTGTTCCGTTGCATATAAATACCACTACTTTATCCAATTATCTATCAAAACACACTTGGGCTGTTTCCATGTTGTGGTTACTGTGAATAATACTACAATTAACATAAGGGAGCATATACCTTTGCAAATAAATGTTTCAAATATTCTGGGTAAATACCCAGAAGATGGGTTGCTGGATTATATGGTAACTCTATTTTTGTTATTGTGAGGAACTGTGTTCCATAGTGGCTGTACTAGATTACATTCTCTGAATGATATTTTTCTCTATTCTCCATTTATTTATTTAATCATTTACTTATTTGAATATGGACTCAGATATGTATTGTATACTTTTTTTCATAATCCAGTTCTACTTTATTTATAAAGCTATTTTATTTGGTAATTATGCCTTATACATATTCCTATTACTGCTTAATTTTGGTTTCAGCGTATTTGCTTATATATCTTGAGCACTTTCTCACTATCTGCCATTACAAGTTCTAGAATCAATTTGTATGTTTCCTGCCTTACTTGCAGAATCAGCCATTCCTCATAAAATCTTTGCATCCTTTTATTGAAAAATTGTATTATGGACAAAGGGCTAGATGTTAAGTGTACTCCTTACTACTGAGGTATTTGTGATTCTAGGTCCTCTCAGGTAACAGAGCAAGAAAATATGTTGTACATCAACCTCTATTCAAACATACTTCTATATGTAACCATCTGTAACTTTATTAAACAAAAATTTGTTCATGCTAACATCTCCAATTCTAATACAGTACCACCTGGATCACACTACATCATTAAGTATGGCCTTCTCTCTCCCACTTACATGTAAACTCTTACTCCAAAACTAAGAAACCTGCTTCCCAATATCTGTATTTTATTCACTTAAATGTTTGATTTCAGCATACATATATACAGCACATCAGAATTATGAACTCATACCCTCATGCAAAACAGCTTGATCAGAGCTGTTTTCCTTTAGTCTTATTGACTCTACTCATTTCCAAAGTCACTTCGGTCACAACCTGTCTACTCTACTGCTTCAGTGAGCTTGTTTCATCCTTTTTCTGAACAGACTATATTGTCACATTCTGCATTCAATCATTAGATCCTCTAGCCTCCTAAAACCATATATTTTTAATTTGCATACATTAAGGTTTACTTTTCATGCAGCAAAGTTCTATAGATTTTAACAGATGGACAGTGTTGTGCATCCACCATCGCAGTCCCATCTATAATTGTTTTTACTGCTTTAATAAATATTCCCTGGGCTCCCTCCCCGACTCCTGCCAACCACTGGTCTGTGTAGTGTCTTTTTAGTTTCACCTTTTCCAGACCGTCATGCAAATGGAATCAGTCAGTATGCAGCTTTTTCACACAGACTCTTTCACTCATTAATACAAAGGAAAGACATTCGTGTCTTTGTGTGTATCAGTAATAATAGTTCATTTCTCGTTTCAATTATGTATATAGCTCATTGTCTTTTATCACTGGATATCATTCCATTTTATGGAGGCAAATTCATTTGGAGCTCATTTTTATGAAACTTATATTGTGTGTGGTAAGCACTTTTTTTGCTGATGAACATTCAGTTGTTCCAGCACACTTTGTGGAGAAGGAAATCTCCATTCTCCACGGGATTGCTTTGACCTTTTATATTTGTGTGGATTTATTTCTGGACTCTCTATTCAATTCCATGTTTCTCCGTGTCTATTCTTTTGCAAAATCATGCTGTCTTGATTACTGTTGCTTTAGGTAAGTGTTGAGATCTTGAGTGTGAGGACTCCAACTTTGTTCTTCAGTGTTGGGTTGGTTATTCCAGTATTTTTGCTTTTCCTCATGAACTTTAGAACCAATTTGTTTATAGCTATAAGGTAGCTTGCTGGGTTTTTTATAGAAATTCCATAGACTCTATGTAGATCAAATTGGAAGAATTAACATATTAACAACAGTTTGTCTTCCAATCTTTAACACACACTATCTCTCCTATGATTTAGATGCTTTTTGAATTCTACCATAATTTCTGCAATTTTCTGCATATACTGGTAGAACTTATATATAATTTACTAGATTTATAACTAATTATTTATTTTCTGGTGAGCATTATAAATGTTATATTAAAATTTTCATTGTTACTGCTGATAATAGGGAAACACTTGCCTTTTGCTTAAGTTGCACTTGTATGCTGTGATCTTGCTAATTTTGTTATTATTTCAGATTTTTAGTAGATGATACAAACTTATACATTTATATCATGCTCAAATACAAATGTTTATTTCTTTCCTTCTGTTTAATATATTCCTTTTATTTATCTTCTCTATTTGTTCTGTGTAAGAATGTGCTTATTGTACTGCAATGTTTACTAGCAATAGTGATAGCAGACTCCTCGCCATGCCCAAACTTTGAGTGATAGTAATTTTTTCTTCTTCTTAGATTTGTTTAATCAAGTTGGGAACATTTATTATTATTTTTAATTTACTAAGATTTTTAAAATCATGAAGGGCTGTTAACATTTGTGAGCATAATTTTTTACTGCATAAATTTAAATGTTTGCTTCTTTTTGTGTCGTATACTTACATTTATTTATATCACTCAAAATATTAAATATGGTGGATCTATCATTTCTTTAATCCAATGAGATTATTATGTGAAGGTGGGATTTGATGTTTGATAACTGCTATATACATATTTGTCCAACTATAACAATATGGCATACCAAGTTATTATTTAGGAAGGTAATGTGGGAAAGTCATTGTTTTTGCCAAGTGATTAAACTGACAGACACAAAGAATGACCAAAGCAAAATTCCAGTTTTTCCTCATTACAATTTAGAAATTAATTATCACATCCCTTAAATTCTTGAAATAGTGAAAAGGGCATATGCAAACTAAAATGATGTTAAGTATATTAGGTGCCCAACATTTGAATGTTATAGCTGAAGACACAGAAATGAAGAGAAAACTCAAATAATTATGCTTAAAAATGCAGGCTTATGATGGAGTATGTAAACTAGTTACATAAGGTAAAGTCACATTAAGCATATTAAAGATATGTTTACCTTTTTTGTTCTAATAAGAATGTGACATTTTTGTGTCAGCAATTAGTCTTGTAGGAATAGTCCCTTGCCTATATTCAAGTATAATGAATAATGTACAAAGCTTAGAGAAACTTTCTGTAGAAATAGTACAATTTTTAAATTAGAAATATACTTAGAGATTAGTCAATTCTTATTTTCAGAAACATGGTTATATAAATTTTAGTACTGGAAGAAGACTTGCATAAACATTTGGTAATAACACAGTGTGTTCGTTGGCAGCTATAGGCATATCTTTGATTCCATGCACACAGTCCGATGAAAGTAATACATCTCATTTCATAATGCAAATACAAATTCTCAACCTGATTTCAAAACATACCAATAGTCACATTCCTTTTAAATGACAGTTCTGAGGAAAAAAGTAAAACCAAGTAAAAAGAGCAGTAACAAAACTGTAATACATATCCAAAAGCTTCCAACTCTCTGCCTTGCAAAAGACTACACAAATTTTAAGAAATACCTGCGCTCTCCTATCTCTTTATTTCAGTATCAAAGATGCCTAAATTCTGAAGTAGGCCATTCTGTTTTACAATTTTAACCTTGCATAAAATCAGTACATTAAAAAGTAAACTTCTTTCTATTGCAGCACACATGTCATGTTTCACTTTGCAGTTCACTCAGAGGAAAATGCATTTCCATCAACATTATAGTTATTACATTTCAACCTTTAATTTTTTTTAAATGTGACAACTGAGGCACTGAGAAATAATATTTCCCATGGTCTCAAAGCTAATAATTCTCAGGACCCTGATATGGACATGTGTTAGATTGACTTCAGTGGTTAAGCTCTTTCCATCTCACTTCTGTCTCCCCTTGACATACCTAAGCTTGGTAATCATTTACTTATCTCTAGGTTATTTCATTTTCCATTCCATGTAGAAGTTGTTTTAAAAATAGCTCCTAGATTTTTCCCCAATCACTGCCACATATCACTCCCTGCCCTACATATCTCTGAAAAGAAAAAGATTCCAGCTTTATAGAGTATTTATTTTTTTTATTCCACAGATTTTCACTCATCCTTCTCTCGTGTCTTGTATTGGCAGGATTAATTCGTAGTTTTATTGCGTGGGAGTGCCGATCCCAGTGTCTTACACTAGTGCATAGTATGTGCAACCTAGGAGTGTTTTGGAATTTGAAGAATGTGTCTTCAAAGAATGTGACTATACTTTTTAGAATGTCATTATACTTTTTAGAATTTTATTATACAAACCGATTCATTTAACATTTATTTTATTTTTATCGTTATCAAGTTGTCAAGATTTTCAAGTCACTCTAAGCAATAATCATGCATGTTTATATTCTCTTGGGTACTTTCATTGTTATTCATTCATTCTTTCAAGATACATTATTAATTATGGATTTAATTCACACCTCTCAGTTGAAGCAGGGAGTCTCCCAGGGGTGAGGATGATGGAGCCCCTAAGTGCTAGGACGCTTGTATGCATGACTCCGGAGACCAGGTTCTGTGACGCAGGTCTAATTTTATTGAGGAAGTACAGCAGTATATATAGTGGAGGTGGCCAATCATGGAACGCCAGGTCTTCTTAGGGAGCCAATGGCGTAAAGGTCGGGGTACTGTGTACGTGGCTCTGGGAGGGGCTCAGGCGGGCGTTGCCATCTTCCTGGTTTGCCAGAAAGATCTGAACTGCTGGAGTGCGCTCACAGCATTGCATCAGCCACTGCATTGAGATAAACCTCCTGTGCTCTACCAACACTCAGTAAAGAAGTTCCATGGGACAAATGTGTTCTTATGTTCTGTTTTTTATGCCATAGTACATGGATAGACTAACAAAACATACTAGTATATGCATATGATTAGGGATTTAATAGGGGAAGTTTAACAATTGAGGATGGCATCATGTTCTAAATTATTTTGAGTATAGCATGACGAAATGGGTGGACACACAAGTTAATGGGGCATAAAAATGGAGGTAATAAGCCTACTCTCCACTGTATGGAAACAGACAAAGGTTAAATGCAAGAAAATGAATTTTACTTTAACAGATGCAAAACCATTTTTTTTTTTCTCATTGCAATTTATTTTTCATTTATTTTACATTCAACTGGAGGGAAATTGGTTATTGATTTTTCTGTCGGAAATTGAGAACACAGTTCCTGGAAAAAATGAATGCATTCCCCCACTGGTAGGAAAAAAATACAAGTAATTTACTCTTATCCTGAAGGGTGTCAGAAAGGAAAGGGAGGTAGCGGAGTTCTCAGAACTTATTGCAGGAAGTGAATCCATATTCTTGCCAAAAAGATTCTTGACATGATCATCAAAAACATTTATTTTTAGTAAAATTTGTCAAAGGTTATATGTGTCCAAGGAGCTAGTAACTATAACTATGTTTGCAGGGTCACAGCAGGATTAGAGGTGACTAGAGGAGATTAAGTTCTGTGCTTTACTAGGTTGTAGAGTTATACCTTCAGCTATGCCTGAGCACAGAAATCAATACATTCAACCACAGGCAATTCTAAGAGGTAAGGTTGAATGCAAACATCTGTGTCTTTAGTTCTCATCAAACACCTTAAAAATACACAAATATTTTTTTCTCTTTTACTGTTTGTAATATAAAAACAAATATTCATGAGTTTCTCAAAGTTAAGTAGATCATGTGAAAAATATTTTTATTCAATAGGACAAAAATAAAGCAAATGCGATTTTATACTGGACATATAGTTTTCTTTACAACCTACTAGTTATTGCCTAAAATAAAATAATATTCATATAACTTACTTTAATTTTTTTCTGACCTGCTAATGTCAATTGTGTTTAATGTCAGCTACATGAATAGATTAATTTCAGTTTTTATATTTTTTTCATGATTTAGCTAATGCTCTTCTCACTGGTGGGTTCACCAAAATTTTTAATCTAGTTTTACTTCATTATATGTCTTAAACTGAGGTAATATAAAAATGCTTTATAGATATTTATGTTAATAAAAATGCTTGTGAACTGCCTAAAGAATCCATATTGCATATAAGTAAAAAACAAGCCATTTAAATTCAGTGAAATCAGTGTGTATCACAATTATAGAAGTCAAACACAAACTTCAATTTTTGACAAAATCAAATGTAAAATGTGTTTAGATTAAAATTCATAAACAGTTATCACTTTAGAGAAAGGCTTAGGTTAAAATTATGAATTTTAACATGCTATCCATTAATTTGCATCTTATTAGCAACTACTTACTGACCATTTAATATGTAAGATATACATAAGAATGGCTTCTGTGTTTATGTCACTTTAAAAATAAACTACTGTGTTTTAACTTAGGTGACTATTTTACATTTAAAGAGGTAGTTTTTTTGGATTGAAACCAAATTAATTTCAAATGTGTTTTTTTTTTACTTTTATAGTTTAGTGTTAAAAAAATAAAAATAGCATTTGCTTGAAAACCAACCATTTTACTAACAGTGAGGTATTAGGGATGGTTTTATTAATATGTTTGTGAAAGATTAGAAATTCTTTCAACAAAAACAAAAAAAAAAATAAAAGACAAAAAATTCATATCTTAATTGATGACTTAGGAATATATTATGACCTCTCTTTCTATCATATTAGAAATATCAGCTTTGTTCTGCCAATTTCTTTAGAAGTTATTTCATTTTCCTTCTGTTGGTTGGAGTATTGTGGGTTTCAGATTAAGTTGCAGCTCTATGATGTGTTTTTAAATGAAAATTCAACTTTCAGTAGGTTTAAAATGGAAAGCCACTGCCTGACTCCAGGCTATCTGCCGGGTAATTGCAGAAAGAACTTTGTTAGGTCCATGTAGAATGAATGAGCCCCAGCTCTGTGAAATGCGGTGCAGAGGATCCATCCAGCTGAGAAAGAAACTTTGAAGATGATTGCCTTAGGAATTCTAGCGAACACAGGCTGAGGGAGTGACTCTAATTCAAAGCAAGCAAACCATCCTGATTTTTATGAAGATAACTACTGGAAACTCTGGAAAGTAACTACTTCATACAGGACCTAATTGGCATTTAAAAAACATTTGATCTGACTGAGTTAGCAATGCAGGTTGAAAAGAAAACCAATTTACTCTTGTCGGGGTTTTATAACCACATCCGTGTTACTTTCAAAAATAAAAAATATAAAGATTCTGTCCGGAAGTGAAAGTTAAATAATAAAATAAGCCAAGTGCACAGCCAATGTTAGGATGCCTCTACATATTGCAAATTAATCACAGATATGCTTTTAATTTAGCTAAATCAAGTGGCAATAAAGGAGACATTTTAGAGAGTGAAGATTATAAGAGCACAGCCTTCAAAGAAACTCACAGTTGTGCAACAATCTTCATTTTTTTCTTCCTTTTAAGTCTTTGAATATTTTATGGATTAATGGCCAAATATTGAGCGTTTTAAAAGCTCAACCATGTGGTTAAGTCCTGGTCAAGGAAATTTTAGTGGAAGTGGCGAATAAAACTTGTTCTCAAAGGGAAAATAAATGAGGTGCTGTTGTTTTTTTTAATCTCTTTTTCCTCACGCTAGCTGAAATGTGGACTTAGTAGTTGACTCTCCAATGGGTTTCATGGAACTCCAAGTGTACTTAAAAATGAGCAACAAAAACAAGATGCTGAAATTGGAGACCGATGGAGTCTGGGGCTCTTCCGCCAGCCAAAGAGCAGAGAAAGGGATTGGATGATGCGTGCACATGTAATAACATCAGCTGCTGGAAATCTGGGAAGGCGACAGGTGAAAACCCCAAATGCACCGCCCCCTTTGGCTTGTTAGAAGTAAGCTTATAG
>PVJC01014336.1:0-36558 GCA_004026665.1 Murina feae | reverse complement strand
AAGCTTGGGAGGCAGGCAGCACCCAGCCCTGGCCACAGCTCAAAAAAGAGAACAACATGCAGGGGAGGGCAAGAGTCTGAGAGATCAACATAGAGGGGGTGCCTGCTCCAAGCCTGGGGGCAGGCCCCCGGCAGGTAGACACACACAGGAGGACTGCTTCGAGCCTCAGATGCAGCTGGGGGCAGGTCCCCAGTGGCCACACACACACACACACACACAAAAGGCGCCTGGCAGACTGGGGCCATCATAGGACATCCACTGAGGGGTCCCAGACTGTGAGAGGGCTCAGGCCGGACTGAGGGACTCCCTCCACCCCGAGTGCACAAATTTTTGTGCACCGGGCTTCTAATATATATATATAATTTTAGAGAGGAAAGGAGAGGGAGAGAGAGATAGAAACATCAATAATGAGAGAGAAACATTGATTGGCTGCCTCCTGCACACCCCCACTGGGGATCAAGCCCACAACCTGGGCATGTGCCCTGACTGGGAATCGAACCATGCACTCTTGATTCATAGGTCAACACACAACCACTGAGCCACGCTGGCTGGTCTCCCCTTATTTCTTCAAATACATGCTCTTCCCCATCCTGCAACTCCACTCTTGTGATAACTCCACTTATATGCGTAGTCCTCTGCCTGACATTGTCTTACAGTTCACTGATGCTCTGTTCTGTTCACTTTGATTTTTCAAGCTTTTCTCTATTTCCTGTTTTCAGTATACAATATTTTCTTAAACCCATCTAGTTCTTATTTCACCTCAGATGTTGTGTTTTTTATCTCTAGTAATTTTATTTAAGGGTGTGTGTGTGTGATTCTCCATTTTTATGTCCTTCCTTAACATATGCCACTTTCCTGTAGCTTCTTGAACATATAGAGCACAATTATAATGACAAATTTAATGTTCTTGTCTACTAATTCTACCATCTGTGCTATTTTGGGCACAACAGTGCTAAATCAAATATATTGATTGATTTTTCTCTTCATTATGGCTCATAATTTCCTTCTTCATGCATGACTGGTGTATATATGGCCAGGCCTTGTGAAATTACTTTTTTTTGGGGGGAGGGGCTGCATATTTTTGTAGTCCTGTAAGTATTTTTGAGATTTGATTTGAAATGCATATAGGAAACCAGTTTTGTTTTTTTGAGGCTTCATTATAAGCTTTGGAAGGTGGAGCCAGTGGAGAATTTTGTGTAAGGCTAATTGTGTCCCACAACCTAGGGCCCCCTGAATTGTGTGGTTCTTCTCTTCCTGGCGAAAACAGGCACTATTCTCATGAATTGGGGTATTGGATTATTTACTTTGTCCTTTTGAATGACTCTTTCCGTGTCCTTGAAATTTTCTTAACATATACACTCATGATGAAATTTCAGAATTCCAAGGATAAATAAAAGGTCCTGAAAGTTTTCAGAGATAATAAAAAAAAGCCATATTCCAGTGACAAAATCATAACAGCTATGTATCATTGCTTAATTTTAGCACAGGTAAGGAAGAAAAACTGTTTCGGGAGTTTCTGATAAAAATATGATTCAATTAAACTAACATCCCATTTATATTTCATGCACAAAACAAATGAAAGAATCAGTTATTGTGCAAAGAGCGATCCCCTAAAATGTCCCTCCTTAGCCTGGATGGTGTGGTTCAGTGGTTGAGCATCGACCTAGGAACCAAGCAGTCACTGGTTGGATTCCCTGTCAGGGCACATCCCAGGTTGTGAGCTCTATTCCCAATAGGGGGCGTGCAGGAGACAGCCAATCAATTCCTCTCTCATGGATGTTTCTATGTATTCCTCTCCCTTCCTTTCTATCTAAAAATCAATAAAAACCTATTTAAAAAAAATAAATGTCCCTCCATAATTCACAAATGCTAGAGGCTCTCTAGAGAAACTAGGGAAATGGAAAATAATATGAGGAAGCAAGACACTCCCAGCAAAATGTTTTACTATTTTTTGCCTGTCAAAGCATACACAAATATGCACTACAATATAGAATTGACATTTAAAACAGTTATGTCTTTTTGCAGAGTTAAACTTTACTCTTAACAAAGGGGTATATTCAGTATAATTAAAGTCGCAGTCTTCTCCCCATCCCCCCCACCCCCCCGCAACAGAGTTTCTATAAGCTACTTCTCAGAAAAGTAAGACTTTAGTTGAATGGCTTCCTTTATTTGCCATGAATAATGTTGTCAAATGTGAGTTAGCCTGATTTAAAAATAAACTAAACATGTATAAAAATACTTGGTCTAATCAATTAAACACAACAATATGGGGAAAATCTCTCCCAAAACATCTTTTGTTGGGAGGTTTTTTAAAATCACAGATCTCAGAGCAGAACACAAGTCCCATCTCTGAGTAGCAGATATCTAAAGTAACTCTTCCCCCTTACTTTGTGTTAGGATAAGTTGCAGATTCTATTAAAGTGTAAGGTTTACTTTCTTAATGTCAGTTGTTTCATCATCATTCTGAATACATGTAAAGGCACAGATTGATGTATTTTTCTGGCATCTCCCTGACGCACCCTTGCCCTAAATAAATCTGTTTGCCAGGATCTTGTCGCTTAAATTAGCCATCTCAAACTCTTGGTCCTGCCAACACAGGCAATTGTGCCAATGTTCTCAGCATCTACTGGCACACGAGCTGTTGCCTTCTCTTTGGCTTTCTATGTGTACCTGGGGCCATCATCCTTTCTTCACAAGGGAGCATTCTGGCTTCTGTGTCCCTGATACAGACTTAAGAATTGTTTGGACTCACTCTGGTTCTCTCCAGGGTATGCATTCTACACCATACATTTTTCAGCCACACCATATATTGTTCAGAATTTGTCATGCATATACTTGCAGATTGGCAGAGCCACCTGCCAGAGATGAGAACCTTTTAAGTTGTTGTCAAACGTCATAAAATGTGTTCCATGATTAATTTTGTGGGCACAGATTGGTTTTTGCGCAGAGTCCAAAATTTGGAATATGTCACAGTGACTAAATGGCACCGGCATGCTGAATGAATTTGGAATTTGTTTTGTCAAGTGTGGGAGCAGGCGCACAGATGGGCTTCGATCCAGTGGTTCTGCTTGGAATTCTCATTATAGCGATGATGTCACTTGTCACGTAGAGTGGGTGGTAATGCTGCAAAATTATGGACAGAGCAAGGCAAATAACAAAGTACACAAACCAACAGAAAGGGCTTGTGATAGCACAGAAAGATTTCACTATTAGCCGACCTCTGCTTAAAAGGACATAAACATTGTGTCAGGGTAGCCAAAAATATGCTTACTAGAAATACAGAAAAGAGGGCTCTTTAAGAAGGGCTCATATAACCTAGGAATCTTCACTTCACAGAGAGTACCAAGTAAAACAATTGTGCCCATGCTTTTTAGATTAGGCTGTGTAAAAAAAATTTTTTTTGAGCTGCAAACAAGAGTCTTTTTACAAACCCAACCAAACCCAAACTAAGGAATTTTGCTTTATAAGCTTTGTCTACTCAAAAGGCCAGCACCCATCTTGAGAAATGGGAAAAACACAATGAAAAACTTGCATTAGCAAAGAGGTACAGCATATTTTCACCAAGTGTGCTCATCAGAATTCTCATGCATACACTTTAAAAGTACATTATACGAATAATTATAAGCAATGATACAGAGTTAGCATCATACTTAAAAATATTTTCATCTCATGATAATTCACAGCAAAGTAGATAAGTTGAGGTCTGAAACATGCAAAGTGTTATTGTAAATCTCTGAGTTTATAAATATAGCAATGTTAGCTGGATTAATAAAGCACTTCCTCCGAAAAAAAAATAAAATAAATAAAAGTACATGCATGATGCAGTTAAAACAGTATTTAGGGGAAAATTCATAGTTAGAAATGCCTATATTAAAAAAGAAGAAAGTCCTCAAAAACAATAACCTTTTATCTGAAGACACTAAAAAAAGAACAAATTAAACTTTAAGTAGAAGGAAGGGGGGAAACAAGAGCAGAAATAGAATAAAAATATTACAGAGATTAAATCTATAATAGAAAAAGATATCATATAAATAACAAGTGAGAAAAATCAATGCACCCAAAATGTGGTTCCTTGAAAAGATAACAAAACTGACAAACCTTAGCTAGGCTGATCAGGGAAAATGTGGCTAGTCCAGGTTGAGATGTGCTCTAAGTGTAAAGTGCACACTAGATTTCAAAGAGTTTTGCCAAAAAAGGACAAGAAGTGAGAGAGGTTCCAGGGAGTTAAGGATGTGTGAAGTGCGTGATTATTAGGGTAAGACTATACAATCTAAGATAGATAAGGAGGAAAGTAAAGACATGTGGGGTATGAGGAATGATGAAAAGACAGTAGGGCAAACACATTGTCTGGCTAAAGAACTTTTAAATCAGAGTGCTTGGGGACAGTGAAGTGGAAAGAGGAGGTGGTGGTCCCATAGTGGAATGTTTGAGATTCACCCGTCAAGCCTACTTCAAATGTCCATTCTCTGTGCTCTACTTTAACAAATTAGAATTTTGCGTTGTGTTTACTAAAGTGTTTGTTTCCTCCAGTCAGATAGAGATATAGGTTCATTCTAGGGGCCACAGTGGTATTTTACTCTTCTTTGACTCCAGTAGGCAGCAAAGTACCTGACGTATTTCCCATACTCAGTGACGATTCTTTGCATAAAGAGTGGGTGAGTTCTGGGTCTGCATAGCCAAGACATGGCTGTTGTTAGAATTTTCCTTCTTATTAATTTTATGTTTTAAGCTTCATCTTCTCCCTTGAATATTTCCTTACACTAGATGAAATTTTATCAGGAAGAAAAAAAAAATGGAGTATGGCTTTAAGCTTCGAGTGAATGGGCTAAAATCATGTTTCAGTACGCTTTTGAAAATGCTTCCATGTTATCAGTTTAACATCGACCTGCTTGTTAAGATTCCATTATTAAGGAAACTATTATAAAACACATTAAGAGCATTTTTACAGATCTTAGCCACTGACTCATCTTGCTCAATTAGCTTTACCTGAACGTCCCTCATTCAGAGTATCAGGTAAGATTTTATATGTCTAATTATTCACAAACCTTTATTTTGGGCTGATATTTTTGTTTTTATAGTTGTTAATGATGATGTGAAGAAAGAGCTATCTATAAAAATAAAAGCATAATATGCAAATTGATCAAACAGCCAAACAGAGGAACAACCTTCCGGACGACGTTCAGATGAAGTAGGGGCTGTGAGGGCGGCTGGGACTGTAAAGGCCTACTCTTGCACGAATTTTGTGCATTGGCCCTCTAGTATAATAATAATAACAGTTGCACATATGGGCCAATGTCCAGGCATGGTTTAAAGACCTTTTCAAAAAACGTATTTCCCATCCTGACTGCATGCAATGCCTCTCAACTCAGCAATTAGTGTTTTCTTTGAGTTAAAGCATGAAGTCTCAGTCATACTAGTTTATTTTGGGGTGGGGTAAGACTCTTTTGGCATCAAAAGCTTATATTTGAAAAATGGATATTTTGTCCTTTTTGTTTGTTACTTTATCTTACATTCTCCTGTAGCATTTAATAAACCTTTTTATGAAGGTCCAAACTGGTGTAGTTAAGGGATCTTTAATTCTGCTGGAGCAAGATTGAATGGGGGAGCCACCCGTCTTAGCTCTTAGGAAATAGTGAAGATGGCACCGAAGTTTCAAAAGAGCCCCAGCGCCCTGGTAGGATTTTGGCATGCTCCTCACCTTCCCTCTTCCCTCAACACTTACAATCTACCTATGAGACCAGCAAGAACCATCGCACTATCTCCCTTATTCCAAACTACCAGGTCATTCCTGATCATCTTGACCTACATCCTGGCTGTACGTCATTCTCCATTTCCCACTTCCTCCCCTTTTCTGTGCTCTGTGATCCATCATCAGAAAAAGTCTTTGTGCCCTCAATGTCTTCTTTGAGTGGTCCTTTTACGCACTATTATTCTAACTGGACCTTCTGGAGTCCTGCTTTTTTATAGCCTGGTGAAGTGGTACTTGTTTTCTATCCCACATTCCTTTGGGTGTGGAAACCTATAGTCAGTCTAGCTTTTTTTTTGGGGCGGGGGGGAGGATAGAGTATGACGCTTGTGAGATCAGTCACTTATATTTGGCATGTAAATTTGGAATAAAATTCTAGACCTAGAGGTGGAGAGATTATGTCTCTTTGGTTTTCATTGCTCTTAACAGACCAAGTTCTCCTTTCCCTTAAAGAACTTTGGTGTGAAGTTTATGACATCATTACCAGCTACCCCTCATTATTGTAGTCATCTGCTGACTTTGAGTCACTTCCTCACATTTTTTGAAGATTTAAGCTCCCTGTTCATCCTCACTCATTCCAACAATGTGCCTGTTCCAAATTTTAGGATTTTAATTATCATGTAGATGATTATTTCAATACTCTAGCTTTTGACTCCCTAGACCTCTTTTTCTCAGCAACTCATCCCCACAGAATGGGCCACTGATTCCCTACCTTAAACCTGGTCCTTATTAGTAAATGCTAATCCCACTTCCCATAATCTGAATCTTAAGCATTTCACTCTGGCACCAACATCTCATCTCTTTCCAGTTCACTGACCCTAGCACTCTGACTTAAAAGTTCTTTGGCCTGCCCTAACCAGTTTGGCTCAGTAGATAGAGCGTGTCAGACTGTGGACTGAAGGATCCCAGGTTTGATTCCAGTCAAGGGCATGTACCTTGGTTGCGAGCACATCCCCATTGGGGAGTGTGCAGGAGGCAGCTGATCGATGTTTCTCTCTCATTGATGTTTCTAACTCTCTATCCCTCTCCCTTCCTCTTTGTAAAAAAAAATCAATAAAATATATAAAAAAAAGTTCTTTGGCCTGACAATGCATTTTTCCTACCATCTTTTCACCATCCCTCACACCCCACATGTCTTTACTTACCTCCTTATCTATCTTAGATTGTATAGTCTATCCTAATAATCACCCACTTCACACATCCTTAACTCCCTGGGACCTCTCTCGCTTCTTTGGCAAAACTCTTTGAAATTCAGTGTGCATTTTACACTTAGAGCACATCTCAACCTGGACTAGCCACATTTTAAGTGCTCAGTAGCAACGTGTGGTTAGTGGCTACCATATTGGACAATATGGTTCTGGACATTGGCTTTTACTGAATGAGATGAGGAATCACTGGAAAGTTTGAGGGAAGGAAATAACATTCTTTTAAAAGGTCATATGGCTGCTGTGTTGAAAATAGATGACATGGAAGCAAGGAGTTAGCAGAGAGACCAGGTAGAAAGTTTAATGAGGGTGAAAATAGGCAGATAGTGGGAGAGTTTTATCATCAGAAATACAGTAAGTGCTTATATTTTCAAGGGAGAATGAATAGGATCTCCAGACAGACTGAACAGACAGAAAAGCGTTCAGCATGACACCTGGGTCTTCAGTCTGAGCCACTGGGAGGATGGAGCTGTCATTAAGTGGATAGGGAAAACGGTGATGAAGTGGGTTTAGAGAAGGCAGATCAGTATCTCAATTTTGGATTTATTAAAGGTGAGCTTTCTATTAGACAAATGAAAAAAAATGAAGATTATTTCAGATAGTATTATGTGTCACAAAGAAAAGAAAATAGTTATGAAGTGACCGGGGAGGCACTCCTTACATAAGCTTGACAGTGAAAATATCTCTGAAGAGGGGGCATTTGAACTGAGTCCTGAAGGATGAGATGAGGCCAGCCAGCCAGAAATCTGGAAGAAAAGCATTTCAGTGAGAGGGTACTATAAAGATAAAAGCTCTGAGGCAAGCATATCTGAAGAAGAGAAAAACAGCCAACATGTCTGAAGTAACATGGAAAGATAGGCAGGGGAAGTTGTATGATAGTGCCTTGTCAGTCTTGGCGAAAACCTTTGGCTTCTACTTTATGTGTGATGGAAAGCCTTAGGGAGGTTGTAAGCTAGAAGTGGCATGATCTGATTTGTGTTCTACAAAGAAAACTCTGGCTTCTGAGTGGTGAATAGAATTATATCACATCATCATATCACATCATATTATATATCATATAGCATATCAATAATAGTAAATATTATTACAGGTGACAGAAGCAGAAGCAGAGTGCAGTTTGAAACTTTTACATTACAAAACTCTAACTCTCTTACCTCTTAAATCTTTTCTTAATTTCAAGGGGTTTCTGGAGGTAGGAAATACATATTCCTAATATTTATCTCCTCCGGGTGCCCAGCTCTCTGTCTTGACCAGTAGAAGATGCAGGATGTGTTGTTGAGTGAATTATCAGGGTCTTCTCATCAAGGCTCAGGAGCATGTTTTTCATATACTCATGTTTCTTCCATGTCACATTTTGTCTGTCCCATAATTAAGGCTCAGTAAGTGTTTGTTGGGGTGGGGCAAAGCCTTACTAATGATAACCGGTTTACTGAGAGAGCATCTTGGATAGCCAGGGGCAGTCAGGAGGCTTTGAGCCTTGCTAGGTGGAAAGTAAGGTGAAGGCAGGGAAGGTGGAGCATGTTGAAAGAGGGAGGCGGGTAGAGAGACACCCAGCTTTGTTCATGCCAAGGACAGATTTGGCCTACTTTTTAATTTGGCCTGGGGCTGGCCTGCTTCTATTGATGGTGAGGTGATCCTTCTGTGTGGGAATGACTGAAATGGTTTGATCATCACAAGACCATAATCCATCATCCAAATCCTTCATTAAGGAGATCTTTCTGTTTGGCCTTGTACAAAGCCAAACCTACAGGAATTTGCCATCATCCAGCATCAACATTCTCTCTGCTGATTCTGATGTTGCAAGTCCCAGCAAACACAGGATGGCAGCCTGCATTCAAGCTTTCTGGCACTCCTCCTTTTCTGACTGGGACAAATGTCCTTAGGCCTAATGTCAGGTTAGCAGAGTCTTGAGTGCTAGGCTGGGTCTGTGTTTTGCTGCATATGCTGGGCTTGAGTTTGATTCTGCCCCAAAGAGGTCTGGGGACCTAAGAGTTGACATTTGACACCAAGAAAGCAACCTAGATGTCTGGCTGGAATCAGTGTCAAAAACCTTGTTTTTTTTCCTTCAAGTCTCTGCAACCATTTGAAATCCATCATTCATTGCCCAGAAGTTTTGGTGCCTTTAGATTAGGGATCTACACCCATAACTGATGATCCATTGGACTCCCATCCTTGGCATCTGACCAGAGCCAACAGGGCTGGGTACAAAGTTGTTGTTAATTGCCATGTGTAATAACATTAGACCCAAGGTTGGAAACTCCCTTCTTTGTTGCTGTTTTGGAATGAAATGTGTATACTTTTTTTTTTTAAAGCATGTCATTTTTGCTTTCTAATTAGGATATTGGAGTTTGAAGTGGCATCATTGTATAGTTATTTAATCATGCTTTTTTTGGGGATGGGAGAAGAGGACAATATTTTCCTTTTTCTATCAACAATTTCTTTTATTTCTGCATAAGAGGATGGAAACTTGGTTCCTCATCCCCTTTAAGAAAAAAGTCTATGGCTCAGATTCTTAAGGGAGTTGATTTTGACTTTGGGTTGCCTTAGCTCTATTTTATTTTATTTTATTTTACCCCTTCTCTCATGTTACCTGACACACTTGGTAAGTCCTTCTAGCCAACAGTTGTTAAAGATGGGGTGAGAAAGAGCCCATTTAAGTTTATTTTTTCTTGAGCTTTGGGTAATCTGCCTTTATATTCACCCAAATAAGTCAGGTGGGTAGCATATTCTCCTTTGTCCTTACGATGCAGATGAACTTAAAATTTATATAGTATGAGGCAAACGAGATAACCACTACACTACAGAAACAGGATGAGCAGAACAAGTCAAGAACCATATGATTTCATTCATATGTGGGATATAAAACTGAGAGCAACAAATGAGCAAACAAGATACAAAAACTCGTAGACATAGACAACAGTATGGTGGTTACTAGAGGGAAGCAGGTAGAGGGGTAGTAAAAGGTAAAGAGGGCCAAATATATGGTGACCAAAGATGATTTGACTTTGGATGGTGGGCACACAATGCAATATTCAGATGAGGTATCATACACTTGTATATTTAAAACCTATACAATTTATTAACCAATGTCATTCCCAATAAATTTAATTAAAAAGAAAAAAAATTATATGGTGCCCAAATGAACCACATTGTTTACATTTAAAAATATATATATATTTTTGCCCTAACCGGCTTGGCTCAGTGGATAGAGCATTGGCCTGCGGACTGAAGGGTTCCGGGTTCTATTTCAGTCAAGGGCATGTACCTTGGTTGCGGGCACATCCCCAGTGGGGAGTGTGCAGGAGGCAGCTGATCGATGTTTCTCTCTCATCGATGTTTCTGACTCTCTGTCCCTCTCCCTTCCTCTCTGAAATCAACAAAAATATTTAAATATATTTTATTGATTTTTTACAGAGAGGAAGGGAGAAAGAATCATCAATGGTGACAGAGAATCATTGATCGACTACCTCCTGCACACCCCCCACTGGGGATTTAGCCTGCAACCCAGACATGTGTCCTGACCAGGAATCAAACTGTGATCTACTGGTTCATAGGTTGATGCTCATCCACTAAGCCACACTGTCCAGGCACTTGCATTCTTTTAAGAAACTGCAAAACATTCCAGGAACCCCTGGAAGAAATCACACAGGCAACGGCACTGCTGCCATATATTAGCCACTCCCTATTCTACTGAAAACTTGTATTGTTATCTACTGCCCATGTCCATAAAGAAATGATGCCATTCTAATATCATTCTTGCCCATCTTCTCTCCCCTTTTGAGAGGGAAGTCAACATTTCCCCTCTCTCACCCCACACCATTCACACTTTTTGGTCTTACAAGCTGCTGTGTTGTCTTGCTGAGCCCCAGATTCCTCACAAGTGAAATGGGGCTCATAAGACATACCTGCCTTGCCACAGGCCACAGAGTTAATTAGAGGAGATAGTGCCAGCTAGAAAGGGATTTATTTCTACAAATAGAGGTTACTATTACCATCTGCTTACTCCAATTATCGTTAGCTAGCTACCTGGTCTAGCCTACCTTGTGTTTCAGATGCGGGAGTCTTGTTGGTCCTGGTAAGTTGAGGACCATTTCAAAGACCCAAGAAAATGACTGCCAATGAATCCATCCATGCAAGAAAAATCTTATTGATAGTTCATTCAGTGATTATGTATCTTCTTTATATTCCTTTCCTTGGATTATAAATTGAGTTTGTCTGCCAGTGCTGTGAAATAACAGGCAACATTGTAAGTCCTTTGGTGACCAGGCATTTCCGTCCAAATGGCTGCCACTCAAAATTGGATTTCCCCTTGATTTTTGGTAAGTGGAGGAGAATAGAATGTGATTCTTTGTAATTGTATAGCAACAGGGATTCTAAGCATTGTTTTACAAACAGCTGCGTTTATGTGGAAATAATGAGTTTGAGGGGAAAGAGCTCTGAGGATTTTAGTATAGTCTTTGTTTTCTCTGTTTTGTGCGTGTCAGGAAAGTGGATGCACGAAGGCATCAAGATGAGCATACGGTAAACTCTCCAAAGACACAGAACCATTGTCTGAGTTGTGACAACTCCTCACCTCCTCCTTCTTTCATTTATACATTTTAAATGTTTCCTACAAGATTTATAAAAATAACTGAGTAAGTTGATGTTTACAATTTTCACAATGACTTTTAATTTATTTTATTTTTGGTTAATGTTCTGAGGGTTTAAAGCTTCCTGTTAAAAGCTGATTTCCCTGTTTCCAAAGAATGACTAAACTACTTCCATGGAATGACAATCTGCTAGGTGAAGCCCATCTTTCACACAGGAAAATGCAAAGCGATCTAATAGTTACCAAGTGTCTATTCCACGTGGGGTTTTATGCTAAGCTTTTTACATGCTAGACTGCTTAATCCTCATATCAACTCCACAAATTATATTATACAATTATCCTCACTTTAGCAACAAGTAAACGAAGGCTAGTAAGTTGCATCATCAAGATTTAAACATACCTGTGCTATCTACCTATGAAATATTTAGTTCCCTGCATGTTCTGGTCTACAATATTTACATTTTTGAAATATTTAATTTCTCAAAACTATAATCATACCGACTTCCCACCTTTTGCTTCTTCCCTTCCCCCCTCCCCCCGCTGCCCCAGAATGCAAGAAGCATCCTTAGGGAGGGGTTTTGAACCATCAACCTTTCAGTTTATAGCCAAACACACTACCCAATTATATCACAAAGAATCACCATGCTCCACTCCGATCTTGACAGACTCCACTGTCCTTGATTTTTTTAAAAGTATCCCCTCCATCTCCATCATAGTAAAGAATATATATATATAATTGATTTTTAGAGGGAGAGGGAAAGAGAGAGAAACACTGATATGAGAGTCACACATTGATCAGCTGCCTCCTGCACACTCCTTACAGGGGATTGAGCCTGCAACCCAGGCATGTGCCCTGACCCGGAATTGAACAAGCAAACTTTTGGTGCATGAGATGATGCCCAAGCAACTGAACTACACTAAGCCATGGTAAGAATTAGGTATAATTTAAATGATAAATATAAATCTGCAAAAATTCTAATAAACAAATAATAATTTATTAATACTTTAAATCAAATATAAACATAACATGACATATTTAGTATGCCTGTATTCATAATTTTAGGACGATTTGAGTTTTAATTATGTCTTACATCAAATACCTCCCATGGAATTATATCGTTTTAATGGAGTATGTATACAAATAGTGCGAACAGTGTTCTTTGAAAAGGATTCTGAGTGGACAAAGATTTCCTGGTGGCAGGGGAACCACCAGCATGCACACTGACATATGTGCACACAGCATGCACACTTACTAGTTCTGTGACGTATGAATCTCTTCACAGGTAAGAAATGTAACACCTTTGCCCAAGGTAAGTTCTAGCCAGAATTTATGGCCTTCTTACAGCTAGTGTTATCTTCTTCTGCCAAGTCTGAGCCACTTGAAAATACAACTCAATTTTGAGCACAGAGTGATCACCCCCAGTGGAAACTTGCAAATGATATCAACATCAACAAAGCAGCTGGGCAGAAGTCCTCTTTTTTAATTGCTTTTCATGATGGATTGGGGAATTATCATTTGCTGGACAGATACCATGTGCCTGGTTTTGCAAATGATACTTGATTTACCGCTCATAACAATTCTATAAAGCACGTACCATTATCCCATTTTTAGGCAAGATGTGATTAAGTATCTCAGTCTCATTCCCAAAGTCATGTGAAGGCCCAGATTCAAGCCCAGGTCAGGCAGTTTCCCCTGTGCTATTAATAGTGGCTCCTTGGGGAGCAATTCCCCAGACTCTCTTTATAGAAGAGTTCTTGAAAACCATGGAATAAATACCTTTAAAAAATAATATGATAAATAAAAATGTTTACAAAAACATTTCTAGTCAATTATTGGAGTTTTTGATGTTCTGGATTAATATCAGAGCAGTGTTTTACTAATTTATTTTATTTCCTTCTGTCGGCCACAAGCTGGAGCTACTGTATAAAAGCCAATCACTTAGTTCAAGGTGTAATTCTGGAATATAAAGCTAGACTGCCTCAGTCCTCAAACCGCTTGGGATAAACTCTGGAGAATTAAAGATTGAGAAATGCAGTGTCATAGAGAGCTAAGTAATTGGACTTGGCCACTTACTAATTCTGTGATTCTTGGGAAATAGAGATAGTAGTACCAATCTTCTGGGGATCATTGCAGTCAGGATTATGATAAGAGCTTAGTTCAGAGTCCACCATATAGCATATATTCCATGTGTGGTTATTAATATCCCTGGTAGTTATTATTATTAATTTTATCATCAGTATCACAGCCCAATGATGCTCAACTCATTGTAGTTACAATTCATATTATTATGCATTTCTGTATAGTCACACATCATCAAGCATGTGGAAAACGCTACTTGACCCCCCATGACTCAGTGTATGATTTGGGGGTGGATGGTCTGGATGTTGTACAGTTAAGGGATTATTATATTGTTATGAACAGGTGAAAAAGAGAGAGTAGGATGAAGCCTAGAATCCTTCTGCTGAGCTTGAAAATGTCCAGAGCATTCTCTGTTTTAGAGATTAGGATCGCATCTCAATGGTGAGCACATTTGTTATGTTAATTATCACTCAATAAGGCTACAACCCAGGAAGTGGCAAGATCCAGAAAGAACAAAATTTCTCTTGAGTGAGATGTCCTAGCTCACCAGGAGATAGCGTCAATGTGGTAGGTGGTGAGACAGCACCCACATGTGGGGTCATTCTGCGCGGAGGTCAAAGGCAAGGACGCTGCTGAAGGTGTTTCTGAGGTTGTCTGGGTTTTCTGGGGCAACAGCAGTGTTTTTCAACGTGCATCCTGTGGGATTCCTGTTTCCTGTGGATTAACTTTCTATGGTCAAATAAGTACGGGGATAGAATTGCACACCTGAAACCCACATAGTTTTATTAGCCAAAGTCACCCCAATAAGTTGAATAAAAGAAGGACAGGAAATATACCACGTTATATTCTTTTCCCACTTTAGGGAGTCACAATACCTATGAGTACTTTTAAGGCTTTGAAAAATGCTGAGAGAACCAACCCTTGTATGTATGCTAGATCTTAAATGATTCCCTCATTTCCCCTGAAAATTCAATAAAAAGATTTTGGGGAGTATATGTAAGTAAACTTGGGAGATGAATGAATAGTAACATGTCTACTTATAATATTCAATTTATGAATTTAAATGAACATAGGTATTCATAATGGCATAGAAACTATGTATTTAGAAATCAACTCAAAAGAAGTTTTTACCCCCCACTCACACTTTTCTCATTATTAAGGTGGCCTTTTGAGTCATCTGACGTTTCTCAGTTCTCTAGAGCAGTTACCTTCTCACTTTTGTGAGGCACAGAGCTTTTTGAATGTGCATGATTTACCGCAGTGATTTTTATCACAGGTTTCAAGTATCCATTTGTATACTACAAGGATGTGTGTTGTTGTTTTTTAAATTCATGCTGCAGGTATATATTTGTGATTGCTATACTATATTAAATGACCATTAACAGATGTTTTCTTAAGACAATTAAAATCGAGAGGTTGTAATTCCAGGGATAACTACTAATTTCTCTTCAATTTCCTTGCCTTCTATGACTTCAATGATTTTTATCAGGTTACCTTTACAAATCAGACACTCAAACTGGCATTGTTTCAGTTAATGTCTCTATCCTAAATAGTATGTTGCTGTTTAAAATAAAACCATTACAAAAGAGTCCCATAATATGAAAGACTATGTGAGAATTGGAATGGACAATTCTTTCTTTTTTGAGGAGTAACTTGGAAAATGATTAGCTCACACATGTATTTGTCTATCCATGTGCATGTTGACATACCAATTTATGATCTTGGAAACACTCTTTTGGCAGCAGTAGACTAGTGGGTAGCTGTTGCCATCAGGATTTTTGGTGGGAATAGGCTGCTGGCAAGTGCTACAGGTGATTGGGACGATAGTCAACAGTTTGTAGTTATAACCCTATTGACTTCTTAATCGCTTTACTTTGGTTCTTCCTCAAAATTTAGTCAAGACTTTTTAAAAGTCATGACTGAATTACTCCCATTCCTTGAGACACCCAGCCCAGAGCATTAAGTGGGAATGGACACTTCCTTGAGGTTGGAATGACAGTGGGGTTGGCAGTAAGACCACAGAAGAGCCTCCAGGGGAAAGTAAAGGACTGGGGACAAGACTTGGCCCCTCTTATTCTGTCATTCCTCTCAGAAGCTGAGCACTGACTATACATTGCAATCTCCCTGGAGGCTTAAAAACTGCATGATGCCATCTGAAAACAAGTCAGACCCTCTGGGAGGGGACTCCAGTCATTAGGGATTTACAAAGTTTTCCCTGGGGTTGAAAGGGTTAAAACCTCTCACAATGCTGTTAATCCCCTGTGCCATTCCCCTGCAAATCTGAAGAGTAGTGACCTCTTGGAAGCTAGGAGTTGGATCTGGACTGAGTAGAATCTGTATAATGTGTTCTGTCACTTTCTGTATCCTTTCTTAACCCCATGTCACTCCTAACATTCCCATTATAGAGTTAGACACAGAAAGCCCTGACGTAGCTGGGATGAAGAAGCTGCATGCTCCCAATAGGATGGGATGCTAATGGTAATTTCTGAATTGAATTTGAGTGTTAGGAAAGCGTACTGCCTAATGTTTCAGTCTTTTGGTTGAAGTTGTGTATTTGCCAACAAACGCCTGTGATTGGGGCTATACAATTCTCATCTTTTTCCATTTCCCCTCACTGGAGCAAGCTTCCTCTATGTATTATTTCCTCTAATGGGAAAGAGATTCTTCAGTAACCCTCTGAGCCATAGGCTGTCTCCTTGTGGATTATGAAGAGGCGGGGGGGTGGGGTGGGTGGGTGGGGTGGCACGGGGAGTAGGATTCTCTTATAGAGGTGGTTTGTTCAAAAGGCAATTTTAGAGATAAAAACCAGGAACACCAGTGGGGTGCGATAATGATGATACCAATAACTTTTTAAACACTTGGTATTCATCACTTTCCTTTGAACATTCCAAAGAGATTGATGGAACAAATATCAACAGGCTCGTTTAGGATCAAGAAACATAGATGCTGTGAAGATAAGTCAGTTCCCTATAAAAATGCAAGCAAGGACAGAGGTGGGACTAGTGCATGGGTATTCAAGCTATTACTCATCTTGAGCAGCTCTAAAGGTCACATGGTAGACCAGTGGTCCCCAGACCTGGGTACTTACTTAATAGGACAGTCTGAAAAAATTATAAAATATCACAATTACTCCAACTCACCTGTGGGGTTTTAATTCAATAGGCCTAAATTGGAGCTCAGGGAAACTGTAATTTAAAATTATTTTCCAATAGTTTTTCTCAATTCTGATTATTATCACTTGGGGGGCTTAAAACATCTTCCAGTCCAGATTGTAATCCAGAGCAATTGCATCAAAATCTCTAGTGGCATTAACACATTAGTGTTTGTACCAGGTGATTTCCATGTGCCATCAAGGCCAGAAAAAAATTACTCTAGACCAGGATTTTTTCAAACTCTTTATTTGTCTGAGTTTCATCATAGCCAGTAGAGAAAGACAGGTGTAGGATTGGGGATGTTAAGACCAGGATTCGATCTTATTTATGTCTCTTAGAAAAGTCACTTCTTTGAGTGTCTGTTTTCTATTTTATTAAATGAGGAAAATAATAGTGCATACCCTTTAGGGAATACTGTGAGGATCAGATGAGATAATGTATGTGAAATCACCAAGACCATACAGGTATCAGCAAGTTCCTAAAGAGTTGTTATTTCTACCATTTCCCAAAGAGCTCCTTTATCAGAAGGTGCATTTTTTCTCCTCCAGATGTTTCCCCTGTGTCCATAGTTCCACACTCCATCTTATGTAGAGTTAAAATTCTAGGGTCTGAAGCAGCACTCCAAAAGTTTCCACTAATGAAATAAGGTTTGAAAATTTGAGGTATGTCCTCAAAGCTTCTTTTTGCTGTTGCTATTGGCATATTCAGCCCTCTGCACTCCAGAGTTATGAATCTGCCAGTTTGCTAAATGTTTACTCAGAAGGGCAATTTCATTCTCATAATACAGGAACACTTTAGCTATTACTGTTCACCTTTCCCACTTCTCCATCTAGCGCTCCGAGTTCTCCTGAATGCGCCCCCAAGCACCTCTTGGTTAGCCCCATACAGCAAATTAGGAAAGGTTCTAGGATGTGTTTCTTATTCAGGAAATGCTGAGTTCACTGTAATCCAGGCCCACTGGAGAACCAGAAAACACATATTATAAACACCCACTTCCTGGTCTAACAATTTGTACTGGTTAGAATGGAATCTTCTAATATTAGGAATTATAGCGTGAGGATCAGTTTATTACTGCAAACACAAGCAAAAGCAATCATGAAATTATGGATGACTCACAGTCAAAGGAACACTTGAATCATCTTCATCAGCCCCCGAGGTTGACCAAATGGAGAAACTTCTGTACCAAACTCACACTGTGCCATCAGTCTTCTCTCTAATTGATTGTTATTGCCAGCTTTGTCTTGACCACATCAGATCTATTTTTAAACCTCTCACAATTCCCTCTTCACTAAGTAAAATATTTTTTTGTGAGTACCTTTCACTTTTTTCTTATATAGTTACTCATTTCTTTCTCAAACTAGACAGTGAGTTCAGGACACAGATAATTTCCTATTTATCATAAATAAAATAGTGCCTGACCCATCGTAGGTACTAGCACACACATGTTAAATATATGATTAATTCTACATCCTTTCCCAGTGAAGAGGGTTGTTTATAAGAAGCTAAGAAAACCAAGATTTACTCTGTATACTGTTTTTTCTAAGATTCCATGAACACAGAAAAAGTTGCTATGATATGTATACATATATATTTCAGAGAGAGGGAGAGAGAGGAGAAGGAAGGAAAGGGGTAATCAAGAAAGAGGGTGATAATATGTGCTAGGTAATATTCTGTTTGGCGATACAGCAATGAACAAAATAACCAATAATCTCAGCTCTTGTAGAGTTCCCATTTGTGTGTGTGTGTGTGTGTGTGTGTGTGTGTTGGGGGAACAGGCAACAATACCAAAAAGGTAAATAAGTACAATATAGTGCTGTTAGATGGTGAAAATGTTATAGAAAAAATAGGTAGGATAAGGGAATAGAGAGTACTGGGAGGAGAGTAGGTTATTGGAATTTATTTATTTATTTATTTATTTATTTATTTATTTATTTATTTTAAGGTTGGAGTTTTAAATTGAGGCTATTTGGAAGAAGAACATTCCAGGCAGAAGAAATAGAATGTGTAAGGTCCCTGAGGAGGGAAGGAATGAGGAATGTTCCCAGAATGGCATGGGAGCCGTGGGCCTGGAGGGGAGAAGGTGTTGGTGAAAGCACAGGAGAGATCGCAGGGGCACCTGAGTGAGTGGTGGGGGAGGGCAGACGTGGAAGGCAACTTGTGAGCCATTGTAAAGATGGACTTTTACTCTAACCGAACTGGGAAGCCATTGGAGAATTTGATCTGACTGGTGTTTAAAGGGCTCATTCTGCCTGCCGCGATGAGAACAGTGGGTGGGAGGGTGAGGGTAAAAGTGAGAAAACCAGTTAGGAAGTTAATAGGACAGATGGCTCAAATCATGATGATGGAGGAGGAGATAGGAGGGGTGAAAAAAGTCTGAATAGACTTTGAAGGTAGAACTAATGAGATTTGCTCTCAGAGATTGTGAGTTACGAGGAGAGTCAAGTTGTTTGATCTGAACAACTGAGAGGATGGATGGAGTTGCCAGTAATTGAGAAGGGGACACCTAAAAGAGGGGTTTTGTGATGAAGGAGGAAGTGATCTGTCTGTATGTCTGCCTCTGTCTCATCTATCTCTCATCTATCTATTTCTATCTATCCACCTATCTACTATCATCTATCTGCCTACTTATCTATTTGGCTGGCCCTATTTAATATATGCAATATCAAAACTCAGACTGAATAACTTGTTAAAGGTTTCTAGCTAATAAGTGGTGGCGCTGAGTTTGGAGTGAAGTATTTTAGACTTTGAACCCCCTACTTTCCCCTCCAACTAGGCTCTTTTAATATATTAATCACCTTTAACCCTCACAGCAACTTTACCCCATTTTTCAATTAAAAAAAACCCCTCAAGTTCTGAGTGTTTAAATGACTGACTTAAATCATCTTAAATGACAGAGCAGAGAGATTCAAACCTGTCTCACTCCCAAACCTATATTCTTTCTATGAAACTATCCTCCCTATTCTCTGTAGCTTCCTAGTTGGTGATAGAGATTAAATGTATGTAAAGTATCAGCACATACACTGTCTGGCACATAGTATGTTTTACATAAATGATCATTATTACTCATTGATATTGGTCTCATTTGTGTGTATGGTGTTTCCTGTAAAGGAACTGTGAATTCATTAAAATATGGGGCACAAAAGAATTCTTTATAGTCTTAAACACACTGGAAAAATGTATTAATATTTATGGAATGAATCCCACAGGGTGCAATCGAGTATATTATAAACACCATTCCATGTACCTCCCACAGTATTGGTACTTCCTAGAAGAAGACACACAAAGGAGGAGCATAGGTGACGGGAGATAGCACACGGGGCTACTAGAGTGCCTTTTAGCAGGAAAGACCCTTGCAGAGGAGCCTCCCACCCTGCTGCAGAGAATGCTTTGCTCTTTGCTCCCTGACAACACTTGCCTGTTATAACTCTGTGATTGATTTTGTGTTGCACCATCTAAAGCTTTCACATTTGGAATCACTTTGTTTCCTTCTCTCAAAGGATGTGATGGGTTCATTAATTCAAAAATATCTTGTCTTGAATTCAAATGAAATCTGATACGCCTTAACTCCAGTTCTGGATATTGTTCTACCACATAGAAATTTTTGCAAAAATTAAAAAAACCCCAATCACATTAAATACTTGTCTAAGAAAAGAAAAGTCTCAAGTCAATAACATAAGCTTCCATTAAAAAAAAAAAAACAGCTATTATACAAGTAGAAGTAAAATAAACCCAAAGCAAGCAAAAAAAAAAATGCAATAATGTAGGTTAAGAGCAAAGATAATAGAAATTGAAAACCGAAGACAATAGAGAAAACAAATAAAAACAAAATGTGATTCTTTGAGATTAATAAAATTGATCAACCTTTAGCAAGACAGACAAAAAAGAAAGATAAATCATAAATTACCAATATCAAAAATGAAAGAGCAGATATCACTACAGATGGCAGATACATTAAAATGGTATTAATGGAATACTAAGAACAACTCTATTAACCTAAGTTTTAAAACTTAGATGAAATAGAACAATTTCTTGAAAACAACACAGTACCAAAACTCACCCAAGACGTAATAGATAACTAAAAAAATTATTTAATAACTAAAGAAATTGAATTTGCAGTTGAAAATTTCAAAAAAGCACTGGAAAATTCTACCAAATATTTAAAGAAGAAGAATCACCAATTCTACACAATCTCTTCCAGAAATTAGAAGAGCAGCGAACACTCCAAACTTAACTTGTGAGGCTAGCAAACCTAGATAAAAACACTAGAAAAGAAAACAAAACAAAAAAACAACACAAAAAACATCATAGCCAAATATGTTTCATGACTATAAATTCAATAATACTCAATAAAATATTGAGTTGAATCTTTTAATATGTAAAATCAATTATATACTTTGGTCAAGTAGAGATTATACCACGAATATGAGGTTGATTCAATATTGGAAAATCAGTCAATATAATTTAGCTTATTAAAAATCTAAAGAAAAAAAGCATGTTATTAATTATACAGAACAAGTATTTAACAAAATTTGACACTTGTTTATGAGAAAGACTTTCAACAAATTAAGACTAGAAGGAAACTTTCTTTATCTGATAAAAGGCATCAACAAAACACCTAGCTGACATTATACTTAACTAGGGGCCTGGTGCACAAAAATTTGTGTACTCAGTGGGGTCCCTCAGCCCGGCCTGTGCCCTCTCGCAGTCTGGGACCCCTCGGGGGATGTCCACCTGCTGGCCAGCCTGGGTGAGGGGCTGATGGCTGTTTGCAGGCTGGACAAGCCCCCCAGTGGGAACCCTCACCACATGGGGGTGTGGCCAGCTTGAGTGAGGGGCTGAGGGCCGTTTTCAGGCTGCCCACAGCTCCCATTGACCCAACGTCCCAGGAAGACTGGCTGGAATCAGGTTTCTGGGGTTTATTTATCTTCTATAATTGAAATTTTGTTACCTTGAGCAGAGGCCTAGTCAGGCAACAAAGCCTCCTGTTTGCTTCAGCTCTATGGCTTCTATAATTGAAACATTGTTGCTTGAGCAGAGGCCCGCCGGCCTAGTCAGGCAGTTGCAATGGAAGCCTCCTGCTTGTTCCAGCTCCATGGCTGCCAGCCGCCATCTTGGCAGGGTTAATTTGCATTTGGCGCTCTGATTGGCTGGTAGGCGTGGCTTGGGTTTCTCGGAGTAATGGTCAATTTGCATATTACTCTTTTATTAGAGTAGATGGTTAAAGAGTGACTCTTTTTCCCTTAAAATTGGAAATAAGGCAAGGATATGCAATTACACAACTCACTATGGATGTCCTAACCAGTATAATAAAGTAAGAAAAAAACAAATAAAAGCCAGCCATATTTTCAGACTACGTGATCATCTGTGCAGAAAATTCCAAAGAATTCACAAAGAGAGTCCCTAAATTAGTGAGTTTAATGAGATTGCAAGACACAATCAAATGTATTTCTTTATACTGGCAATGAACAAAATTTTAAAAATTACATTAGCTCCAAAAAATTGAAAACTTAGGTATAAAATCTAACAACACATGAGTAGGGTCTGTATGATGAAAACTATAAAACCCTGATAAAATAAATAAAAAGACCTAAATAAATGGAGAGATGTACTATTTCATGGATTGAAAGAGTCAGCATAGCAAAGACATAACTTGCCTAAAGTTGATCTATAGATTTAATGCATTTCCAACCAAATCTTAGCACTGTTTTTATAGACACAGATAAGCTGATTCTTAAATGTATATGGAAAGGCAAAGCAACCACAATAACCAAAGCAATTTTTAAAAAGAGTAATAAAGTTGGAGAAATCACTCTATCAGATTTTAAGATTTCTTATAAAGTTACAGCAATCGATTGAGTGTGATCTTGGCAAAAAGATAGACACATAGATCAATGGAGCAGAGCAGAAAACACAGAAATAACTCACACAAATATGCCCAAGTGATTATCACAAAGCTGTGAAAGCAATTCAATGAAGGAAGCCTTTCAAAAAATGGCATTGAAACAAGTGAATAACCATATGCAAAAATAAAATAAAATAAAATAAAGAGAGAGAGAGAGAGAGAGAGAAAGAAACTTGATCTTAACCTCAAACTTTGTATAAAAAATAACTAAAAAATGGGTGCTAGCTCTATATGTAAAATGTAGAATGATTAAAAAAAATTGGAAGTGAAGATTTGTGACCTGGGGTTAGACAGAGTTCCTAGAGGTAATACCAAAAGCAGAACTCATAAAAGAAAAGATTGATCAATTTGATAGGAGCAAAATGAAAAACTTTCACTCTACCAAAGGCACTATTTTGAGGATGAAAAGATACAGACAGGGGAAAAATATTTGCAACTCATTTGATCAATGAAGGGCTTATATCTAGAATACAAAATGGGGCAAAAGTAGGTTTACCATTGTTCAAATCGACAAAAATACAATAATGAATAAATAATAATGAAAGAATAAACTGTTTTATGTACTCACCACTAAATCTACTTTGGCCCCATCCTGTAGAAAAAGAACTCTCATATCTATAAAAAAACAAAAACACTACCCAATTACAAATAGTAAAATAAGAAATTACCTGGCATTTGGTCCCTTTCTAAGTGAATTTGTGTAGCAGGCTGAACCAGAAATTTATGAGAAAAAGGTGAATTACTTTCCCTGGCAGCATTCAGTGCGTAGAAGATGAGTGTGGTCCTGATGATGCACAGGTTTGGTGGAAACAGAAAATAGAGGTACAAGAAAACTGACTGCCTTTTGAAAGCAAAACAAATATTTGGCAGAAAAAATTGGGATAAGACAAGTACATATGAACAAATATTTGATTCTCCCCCTACCTGAACATTATCTTTCTGGAATTCTCTGCTAAAACTTTGAGAGTTCTTGTGGTTTACTCTAATGAGAGAGACTGTTTCCTTAATATATTTCCTGTTAGTGCTTTAGGAAAACCGAGTGGGACAATTTGGCTGGAGTTTGGTTAGAAGATGCCTTGGTGGGGGAGAATGGATGGAGTCTTTTTCATTTGAGATGGAGTTCAGGAGCGTAGTGAATATGTATGTGGATGTTCAAGTGAGATGGTGGATCTCTGTTTGAGTTCATAGAGTTACATACCAATTGCATAACCTGAAATTAGTGTTCTGACATCTCCAAGCCTCACTTTCCTCTGCTATAAAATAGGTAATAAGTGAGGACTGAAGGGATGACTTACTGTAGTGCCAGGCTTATTAAACAAAATACTTAATAACTGTTAGGTTTTACTTTTATAATTAACTAGAGGCCTGGTGCACACATATTTTTGCACTGGGGGGGGGGGGAACGGGGGCGTCCCTCAGCCCGGCCTGTGCCCTCTCACAGTCTGGGACACCTTGGAGGATGTCCACCTGCTGCCTTAGGCCCACTCCCCGGGGAATCATGCCTAAACTGGCAGTCAGACATTCATCTGGCAGCCTGGAAGCCCTCTCCTCGGGAGAGGCCCGGGGAGCAGGCCTAAGCTGCAATCAGACATCCTTAGTGCTCCTGAGGAGGCAGGAGAGGCTCCCACCACCACCACTGTACTGGCAGCCATCAGCCTGGCTTGTTGCTGAGCAGAGCTCCCCCTGTGGGAGTGCACTGACCACCAGGGGAAGCTCCTGCATTGAGCGTCTGTCCCCTGGTGGTCAGTGTGTGTCATAGTGACCAATCATTCCCAGTTGTTCTGCTGTTAGGGTCAATTTGCATATTACCCTTTTATTATATAGGATTAGGAATGTGGTTCTATGCTGTAAGAAATGGCCAAAGACAATACAAGCCAACATTTTCAGGTACAAATAGTTTCTGTCTTGAGTAAATTGGTCTGTATGTGGCTTAAGCTGGCATGGCCAGGCCCTTCAGTGGGAATAATAGAGATATTTAGAGTTGAATGCAAAGGTCTCAGCTCAAATAGGTTGAATGATAAAACACTCCTAAGAATTTAAATGGAAAGGGACATTATAGTAGAGGACTGGAAGTGGTGGGGTGGGGTAGAAGCATTACCTGTCAAGTGGCATCAATGTGCCTGTGGGAGGAGGGGGACTGGATGGCAGAGAGCAGCACAGTAAGTTGCTGATCTAATTTCTCTAGGACGATGAGGGGGTTATAATTTTCTGAGAGGTTACTCACACTCAGAAAGAGAAAGTAGTAGGATCTCATCTTCCTGCCCCTGAGAATTTATGGTGTTAGATGCTACACTTCCAGTGCTTTTGATTTATTCATTCCTTTTTAAAATCTATTTTTAAATTAAGGTGACAAAATAGAGATGAAAAATAACTACCTCATTTGGTTGTTGTAGATTTACCCTTGGACTCCAAAGTAAGGAGGTGATGGGACAGGGAGTGCAATTTATGTTGCTTTCATCAATCATTGCTGTGACTGATTTAGTGTGTGAGTGTGCCCACACAGATGCATGCACAAAAGACAATCTACAAAACTCATTTATGAGGACTCACAATTGCCTCTCTCAAAAAGTTCCCGTTCCAGTCATTATGTTTTAAAATAATTTTTTTATGGGATTGTAATTCAGTTATTTCTACCCTGGAAGTAAAATTCCTGGGTAGACCAGGAAGCTCACTAATGAGCCCCAGTGGTCCTCGACCGTAGCTGTACTGTAAAATCAGCTATTGAACTTTAAAAAACGTATGTGCTTGGCCTGGGCTCCACTCCAGAGCATTTAAATTAGACGCTCCAGAAGTAATTTCCTTTCATTTACTCTAAAAGAATCTAGGATTTTAAAAAATAGAATTGGCACAACATTTCTGGCTCTCTTAGTGAAATTCTTTGCTTAATGAATCATCTGTGAATTAAGTGTAGAATATTAAAATTTTGCAAACTCTGACCCAGCATAACTATCCTGAATAGAGCAGGAGGAAATGGTCATGGATGCATGCAACAATTTACCAACCATGCATCATTGTAACAATGGTTTTTTTGGTGTGTGTGTGTTTTTTTTTTTTAATTTTAATTTTTATAGACAATACAGCATCATGGTTACAATCTTGGATTGATTTATTTATTGACTACTTTAAATATATTTCTTAATTTTTAAATTATAGTTGATGTACATTATTATCTTAGTTTCAGGTGATTATAATTTTAATAGTAAATTTTAATAGTAAAAATTGAAAATAATCTAAGTGTGCAAACACAGAATATTTTTAAGAAATATTATGGTAACAACCATCTAATGGGCTACTTTGCAGCCATTAAAAATAATTTTGTAAGAGAACTACTTAATGCATATAACATATACAATTTATTAAGAGAAAGAAGGATGTTATATAATACTATATACAGTAAGATATACTTCTTTGTAAAAAAAAACAAAACCCTATATGAATAGAAAGAAGATTGAATGTATATTCCAGAATAGAAACATTTATTATAAGGTGATAGGTTGGGAAATGTGATAATTTTTAAATCCTTTCTTAGGCCTAATGTTATTTTCCAGATTTTTCTATACTATGCACAAATTATTTTTATGAGAAAAATATTATTAAATTAAAACCAGTTATAGAAATCTAAAGGAGATTTATATAAAACACTAGTGATCCCATGCACGAAATTCATGCACTTTAAAAGGGGATTAATTAGAGGAAATATTTTAATATTGCTATTTGCCCTTTCTCTATAATAGAAGTGTCAGAGATTAAAAAAAATTAGTAAAACATATATGAAAATCTTCCTCCTGCCAGAGTCTGGGGTGCACCATGGAACCCAGAGTTAAGTCTTCAACCACCCACATGCACCTCAAAATCGCTCAAGACCAAAACCTGGCCAGCCCCCCTTCACTGGGCTAGATCCAGACCTGGCTGGTCCCCCCCATCAAGCCCTGCCAGGTGGGGGGTGCAGCCTCAGGTCCCCTGGGTGCCAGGGCAGGGAGGCACAGCCTGAGGTCCCCCATCAAGCCCCACTGGGTAGAGGGAGTGGTCTGTGATCCCCCAGCCTGGCACCTGGGCAAGGGGCACAGCCTGAGGTCCCCTGGCCTGGTGCTGGGGTTGGGGCATGGCCTGAGGTCCCCCGGCCCAGCACCAGGGCAGGAGCACATCTTGAGGGCCCCCATCAAGTCCCGCTGTGTTGGGGGCACAGCCTCAGGTCCCCTGGCCTGGAGCTAGGGCGGGCAGGGGGCATGGCCTGAGGTCCCCCAGCATGGCACCAGGGAAGAGGGTGCAGCCTGAGTTCCTCTGACCTGGTGCCATGGTGGGGAGAGCAGTCTGAGGTCTCCCATCAATCCCTGCAGGGTGAGGGGCATGGCCTGAGGTCCCTCGTCAAGCCCTGCTGGGTAGGGGGCATGGTCTGAGGTTCCTCAGCCTGGCGCCAGGGTAGGAGGCATGGCTTGAGGCCCCCCATCAAGCCCTGTGGGTGGAAAGCACGGCCTGAGGTCCCCTGTCAAGTCCCATGGGTGGGTGCGCAGCCTCAGGTCCCTGCTGATTGCTCCTTAAGGCTCATTATGGGAACTTACCCTCAGCTGTGGGTGCAAATTGACAGGAGTGATGGTCAATTTGCATATTCCCTCTTTATTATATAGGATTACAGAGACACCCAGTTCATATACTGAAAGTAGTTGACACCTTTATTTTGCACGTACTACCTATGTGGATAAATTTCATAGGTAAAATAGGCTTACAGCAACACCTGTGAGTTTTCTGTGACAAACAGTAACCATAGGCACGTCCTTGTACAATGTATGATTTAGATTTAGGAAGAAGAGTCTGGAACAACTGACTTAACTTGGCAAAGACAGAGAAAGATGGGATTTTATTCTCTGTGATTGCTTTTGAACTAATAGCTGCTTTCTTCCTTCAATGTTTTAAAATTAGGAACAGCTGCTAGGAGCTTTGCACAAAGTTTTTCTTCCTCCCAATCCCCCAGCCCTCGAAGTTAAATCTGTCTGTAGTTAAGGAATTGGTGAAATTGACTAGGAGGTGGGCTGGCAAATTTGCATACTACTTCAGCTTTAAGACATGTCCTGTGGGAGAACTGAATTGCTTTGATATGAAGGCATAACAATAATGTTTTCTTAAAAAATATCCTTCAAAATTAGATTAGAAGAACACAGTAATAATAATTGATTAGGAAATTGATGTAAACAGTTATAAAAGTGAGCAGACTCCCTTTTCCCCAACTGATTGGAGTTTAGATCAGCTAAGAAGCTACAGATAAATTCAAGACTGCACTGTTTGAGGATACATATATCACTGTCCTGTGTGAGAAGAGGAGATGAGTTGAGGTTGATCTTAGTGACTTAATCGGCTAAAAGAAAAGAAGAAAATATTCTCACACCCTTGTTAACTGAATGTGTACATTGAGATAGGATTGTTTCCAAACTGATGAAACCTGAAGCCTCCATGTCTCCTTTCTCTGAGCAAAACCTCCCTACATCCACTGTTGCCCCTATGAGTAGAGACAGCTGAACTTTGGAGAGGGAAGAATCTGCCTGTTGAAGATGAGATGGAGATCATCTGCTTAGCTCTATAATTCTTGAGATGATGAGGATCATTCCAGTTTATCCAAGAACTAGGGGCCCAGTGCACAAAAATTTGTGCACTGGGGGGAGGGGGGAGTCCCTCAGCCCGGCCTGTGCCCTCTCGCAGTCTGGGACTCCTTGGGGGATGTCCACCTGCTGGTGTGCCTGGCCAGCCTGGGTGAGGGGCTGAGGGCCATTTTTAGGCTGCCCACAGCTCCCATTGACCCAACGTCCCAGCGAGGCTGGCTGGAATCAGGTTTCTAGAGTTTATTTATCTTCTATAATTGAAACTTTGCTGCCTTGAGCAGAGGCCTAGTCAGGCAACAAAGCCTCCTGTTTGCTTCAGCTCCATGGCTTCTATAATAGAAACATTGTTGCCTTGAGCAGAGGCCCAGCCGGCCTAGGCAGGCAGTTTCAACTCCATCGCTGGTGCAACAGAAGCCTCCTGTTTGCTCTAGCTCCATGGCTGCCGGCCACCATCTTAGCTGGGTTAATTTGCATACAGCCACTCTGATTGGCTGGTGGGCATGGCTTGAGTGTCTCAGAGTGATGGTTAATTTGCATATTACTCTTTTATTAGATTAGATAACCAGAGTCAAGTGGAATTCAAACTTTGCTAAACCAGTACTTGTCCAGTGATTTCTCTTTGGCCCTCCCATGCAATGCTACTTATCAGGATGAAACTGGAGAGAACTATAGGGAGAAAGACAATGTTTGCCCCTCAAAACTCACAGGCTAATGAGAGGAGATCCCTTGCAGTGGTTCTCAACCTTCCTAATGCCGCAACCCTTAAATACAGTTCCTCATGTTGTGGTGACTCCCAACCATAAAATTATTTTTGGTGCTACTTCATAACTGTAATTTTGCTATTGTTATGAGTCATAATGTAATTATATATGTTTTCTGATGGTCTTAGGCGACCCTATGAAATGGTTGTTCGACCTCCAAAGGGGTTGCAACTCATAAGTTGAGAACAGCTGCCTTAGAGTATTCATTGTAGAAAAGAATGGAGGGGCAGCTAAAGGACTGGAGGGGAGCAGACTAAAGAATAAAGCAATTGCCAAGCTCAGGTGTGAGGTGACCAGATCTGCTTGAGGCAAGAGCAACTCAGATGGGAAGGACCAAATTTGAGAACACAAAGGGAAATCTTATCAAATCTTTATTTGGATAAAGATTGGTTTCCTCTCTTCTTCCCTTAATTAAATAATATGAAAAGCCCTAAGCATCTTTTATTGTACATTGTTAACATGAGCTTTACTGATCATGAACTGGATACATACAGTCTATTAATGAAAAAGTCCCTATGCTTGAATGTGCCATGACCCTATTTCTAGGACAATTTTATATTTTTGCTGGACTGTCATAGAGTTAGCATTAAAGGTATATTAAAATATATATTAGCCCGACTGGCACAGCTCCATCGTTGAGCATTGACCTATGAACCAGTAGGTCATGGTTCGATTCCAATCAAGGCACATGCTCAGGTTTTGGGCTCTATCCTCAGTGTGGGTTGTACAGGAGGCAGCTGACTAATGATTCTCTCTCATCATTGATGTTTCTCTCTTTCCCTTTCCCTTCCTCTCTCTGAAATCAATAAAAATATATTAATATATATATATATATATATATATATACATATTAAAGATACATTATAATGCTAATATGTCTTCAGAACATTAATACATCTTTAAAGACATGCCACTTTCTTTCTGTGCCTCTCTCAACATATGTACATACATATACACATTCAATCCTCCCTATCCTATCTAATAGAAGAGTAATATGCAAATTAACCATCACTCTGGGACAAAAATGGCAGCGCCCGTAGTGGTGGGGCAAGACGCTGGTGACTTTGCCCTGGCAATGGGAGCCCAGCAGGCAATCAGACCACAGGCAGCACCCAGCAGGGCCTGCTGGGAGGTCGCCATGATGACCCCCTGAGCAGACAAGTGGGGACCGCAGGTGGTGCATAGCAGGGCCTGCTGGGCACCAGCTGTGGAGGAGGGGGAGCCAGTGATGGGGACTCCCACAGGTGGTGGCCGGTGCCCCGGATGAGGGGATGAGGAGGCGTGAGCCAGAGCCATCAGGGACCCTCCAGCTGCCACCCTGGCCCAGGCCCGACTGGGGCGGTGGCTGCAGATGAGGGCATGAGGGGGCGTGAGCCACTGGGGCATCTGCAGGCAGCACTCAGCAGGGCCTGCTTGCCAATTCCATGGTGTGGAGCAGACAGGCCTGGCAGAGAGCAGAGAACCACATGGAGTAGGCCCAAGCCATCAGTATCACATCTTCTGAGGGCTCCTGAATTGGAGAGGGTGCAGGTCCAGCTGAGGGACCTCCCGCCTGCCCTCCCCCTCCCCTACCTACCCGTGTATGAATTTTGTGCACCAGACCCTTAGTATATACATAAGGCATAAAAGTATTATCTAGAAACTAGAGGTCTGGTGCATGAAATTGTGCACTTGGGAGGTCCCTCACCCTGACCTGCACCCTTTCATAGCCTGGGAGCACTGGGGGGATGTCTGACTGCTATGAAGGCAGGAGAGGCTCCTGCCACTGCTGCTACACTCACCAGCTGTGAGCCCGGCTTCTGGCTGAGCAGCATTACCTTGTGGAGTGCACTGACTACCAGGGATCAGCTCTTGCATTGAGAATCTGCCCCCTGGTGGTCAGTGCACGTCATAGCAATCGGTCATTCTGCTGTTTGGTCAATTTGCGTATTAGCCTTTTATTATATAGGATAGATAGACATGCATTGAACTTTCACAAAGTTTATGTGCCCTTAAAGGCATGCTAATTTTATCTAAGTCTATCTCTTTATAATGTACTATATGTCTACATGTGTATCTATTTATTATTTTGTCACTCATAATGATTTTCTGGCTCCTCACAGGAAATGACCCATGTATTTTGTGATCAATGCTAGAACAGAGATTTTGTATATTTAAATCATACTTCATAAAGAGTGTATGAATTAAAATATCATTACTTAAAATATTGCCTTTTGTGTTTGCATAATGCCTCCATTATTGTTGAACAAAACTGACCTACACACTCTTTTTGTGGCGGTAACTTTTATAAATGTGATGAAAGAGGTTCCTCTCCCCTCCCCTTTACCCTTAAAATCATAGTGTAAAGAAATTGTATTTATTTTGCCTGGAGATGAGACTACCCAAGTGGTATAATGTTTCCAGTATGAATATTATAGGAGTAATGGGAAACTGCTGTATCTCATTTCCAGTGTGGTCACAAAAGAAAATGATTGTAACAGGAAGTTGTGGTTTGGCTTTAAAATGCCTTTATTGTGAGGTAGCGGAGAAGAATGGCCCATTAAAGGAGTTTATATATTCTCTCTTTTTTTGATGAGGGGGATTTATCCTATTTACTTTCTCAAGACATTACTAGAGTATATGCATTTTAACAATGGGAGCTGAAGTTGGAAAGAAGCCATGAAATAGAGGAGGGTTGTGACCAGCTATTTGCTAAAAAGGTAGCAGACAATATGAGTAGGCAGGGAAACTGATGTCTAAAGAGAATGGATAGAATAGATGCAGGAGAGAGAGAAAGTGAATAAGAGTGCTCATGTGACTAATGAGAGAGCTGCCTTAATTCATGTTGGCTTTTCAAATTATGGGTCAAGCCTCCTACCTTATTTTTTCTGAAGGAACTTGAATCTCTGTATCAATTTATGATTTTGGGCATGAGGAACAGAAAACCCAAGTTAAAGTGATTTAAGCTAGACAACATTTATTATCTCAAATAATACAAAGTCTGGAGACCAGGATGGTCTTAGAGATGGTTGTGTGATGTCATGGGGGCACAGTTTCATTCTATCTTTTCTATTTGCTATATACAACTTGATGGTTTTTGACTGAGGTTTGTTCTCTCATGGATATTAAAGGCCTTTACCAGCTCCATTTATCAACCTTATTTTCTCAGAGATATGTCTTCCCCAACTTCCTAACCTATGTTAGTGTGAACTGATTTCTCATTAGACCTCCAGCTCATCTGTCATGATGAATTCTTTCTCTACCTTCATCCTGGAGTTCCCTGACTCTGTTTCTTGTGTTGAAGCCCTTGCTTTTCAGATGTTTTGTCTTTGATTATTTAAAATTTATTCTATTGTTTTGATGGAATAAACCCTCTAATAACTTTCTGAGATAAGATAAAGGGAAATAAATTATTTGAGAACTTGAATAATTGAAAATGTCTTTACTGTATCCTAATATTTGATTGATAGTTTGGCTAGGTATAGATTATAGTTTGGAAATGATTTTCACTCAGAGGTTTGAAAGGCTTGCTCTAAACCTTCATATTTCCAGTGTTACTGTAGAAAAGTTCAATGCCATTCTGATCTTGATCCTTATATGTAATATGATTTCCCCGCACTTTGATCCTTAGTATATAATATGATTTTCCCCACCATATAATTCTCTTTATTTCCAATGTTTTGAAATTTCATGATAATGTGTTTCATTGTGGACCTAATTTTATTAATTATGTTTGGCACTTAGTTTAACCCTTTAATCTGGAAACTTTTAATTTCCAGTACTGGGATTTATTATTGTTGTTGTTATTATTTTTATTCTTTCATTATATCTTTCCCTATGTTTTTTCTTTCTTTCCTAGAAGTTCTATTATATGGATGTTGAGCTTTTTTTGCTCTAATGTTGCCCTTCTGCCTTTCCTCCATCCACCTTTTTTTTTTTCTTCTCCATTTTTTAGGTTCATTTTTCTCAGCTTTATCATCTAACCCTTCTATTGAAATCTTTCATCACTCTTATTTTTAATTTTCAATATTTCTTTTCTTTTTTTGTATCTTTCTCTTACCTCTTTTGTAAAAACTACCAACTTGTTCTCTCTTTGAGGACATTGATGATAGTTTATTTTTTAAAAAAAACACACACACATTATATATATATATATATATATATATATATATATATATATATATATATTTAACTGATTTCAGAGAGGAAAGAAGAGAGAGAGGTAGAAACATCAATGATGAGAGAATGATTGGTCAGCTGCCTCCTGCACACCCCACACTGGAGATTGAGCCCACAACCCAGGTATGTGTCCTGACCGGGAATCCAACCATGGCCTCCTGGTTCTTAAGTCAACACAACCACTGAGCCATGCCAGTCAGGCAATGATAGTTTCTTAAAATTTCTTTTTCCTTATCAGAGCTGTGTCTTTCAAATTGCTTTTCTATATTTGCCTTGGACTCTGTCCTTCATGTTAGAGTCTTCTTCTGATGATCCTTTACAGTCTAATCTTACTTATGAGTGGGTAACTAAGAAGCTAATTGGAAACTCTTTGCACATGATTGGGTCTTGTCAACTGTGAGCTTCCCTGTTGTGTGATCTGGCTGGGGACATTTACTAGAAGAATCCTTGCAAACATAACTGTTAATTATGTTGTCTCGGCTGGACAGATTACGCAGAGAAAAATCCTCCAGTGTCTTGCTTGGAGGGAGTAATCCTGGCTGCCAGCATTTTGGGAACTCAATTTGTGGAAGAGGCAAAGATTTCAACAATGAGTATGTGGAATTTCACTCAGTCTTCTCATTTTCAACACACCACCCTGTCCTCAGCCTTGCTTGTTGTTTCCTAAGCCAGAGATCCTCTGGCCCCTTCTGGAGACGAACACCTCAGTGTGGGAGAGGCAATTACTAGATATACAGAGTGTTTGTAGATATGGTTACTGTTGTTTTTCTTTAACAAATTTTAAAAAATCATTTCGTTGTCAGTCTGTTTTTTAATCCTTTGACCAAAATTTCCACTTCCTGAGACTTTGGCATTTTTGTAAAATTAAGTTCCTTCTTAGTTTTCTCCATGGATGGCTTAGGATTCACTTTCTTAGGATTGTTGAATCAGTTCCTACTTGTCTGTATGCTTTTTCACTTTTAAAATTGTGTTGATCTCCTCTCATTTCCCATTTTCCTTGTTCTTACAGATCTGTGCCTTAAAGGAAATTCCTTTATTGTGTTTTTAGTGGGGTTTTGGAAGGTATGAGTGGCAGATACATATACTTACTCTGCTAACTTTATTTTGAAGCCCTTTGGACATACTTTTTAAGACTAAACATACTAGTATTTTCCCAGAATTTCCCCCACTAGACAGACATCCTCTCTCACATCATTGGCCAGGATAGGCTACACGTTAATGCCTAAGCCAATCACTGGCAAAGGGAATGAGTTCACTTCAACTGGCTTAGATAACCTGCAATTCATTCCTGGAAGTGAGGAGGAACCCCTTTCCTGAGCATAGGGTTTTGTGGAGGGTGGAAAATATTCAACACTGGATACATAGCAATCAAAATGAGTACACTATTCAATTAGAGCAAATCAAACGCTATGAATACCCAAGTAAAATCTCATTCTGCCAACAAAGAAGAAGATGGGAAAGAATTTGTGTAGGTCATCAATGGTGGCTGCAAAAGCTTCTGTTCCTAGCACCTAAACAGCAATCATAGAAAATAAACTACAAAACTACTTTGGAGAAAGGACCAAATCATCTCATAAGGACAATTCCAGCGCATGCTTTTTCACCCCAAACAGAATTGCTCTATTTAATAATCTTTTCTTAGAGCAATCTACCAATCTCAGCTGAGTATGATTGCAGGGAGCCAGAATACATACAAATCACAAAGTTGAGGGCACTTTCCTATCCTAGTACAACAGACGGCTTTATGTAAAAAGTTGCCCCAGTACTTCAAGAGTAAGCTTTGGGAGAAAGGTTCTGCCTCAATGATATTTACAAGTAATTGGCTTTATCTCACTTGCCAGCTCTTGATTGATGATGGCTGTCTAAAGGGCTGGCCTGAGTAGCATTCTGAGTTGGGGCTGAGATCAGCTGGAAAGAGTGCTGTGCTCACTTAGCAATGTGCCTGTGGGTGTTGACATGGAGAACTAGCACATGGGCTGTGGATTTTCTTAGTCCATTTCCATGAGAGCCAAGGCTCCGTGGAATCACTCAAGCTGAGGCTTTCAGGTTACAAACTGTACCTAAGACAAGGAGGTGACCTTTTTTCTTGAATGACATTCTCAGTTGAAGAAGAGAAGCATCTTCAAAAAAGAGTTGTCAGGAATTTTGCTAATATCAGGATCAAAGGAGAAGGAAGTTTTGTTGAGCGTCATCTTTGAGAAGAAAGCTAGAAGACGAAGGTTCAAGGGTGTTTCAGTTTCTCTGAAACAAAATGTGGATGAGAGAACTATAAAATCTTTTCAGAGATTTGTCACTAACAACTTCAAGTTTGCTATTTTTGTCTTGTGAGGTAATTAGAAACAACTTATGTTGTTTGGGTCATCATATATGATCATGGGTAGGAAGAGCAACTAGCCTTGGAGCAACATGATTCCAGGGACTGGGTGAGTGGTGGCACTTATTACAGGAGAGCAAAGCAAGCTGAATCTCTAGCCCCTCCTGTAAAGAAGAAAAGAGAATGTGAGGAGCAGCCCGAGAGGGAGTTTTGGCTGAACAAAAGAAAGGCCCTTCTAGAGTTTTCCAAACATAGTGCCTTGTACTATTCAAAGCATTCCTTCACAATTATTGCATATGAGAGGCCCAGTGCATGAAATTTGTGCAGGGGAAGGGGGCCCTCAGCCCAGCCTTCACCCTCTCCAAACCAGGACCCCTCAGAGGATGTCCTTAGGATTGGGCCTAAACCAGCAGTTGGACATACCTCTCACAATCCAGGACTACTGGATCCTAACTGCTCACCTGCCTTCCTGCCTGCCTGATCACCCCTAACTGGCCCCCCTGCCAGCCTTATTACCCCTAACTGCCTCTGCCTGTTGATCTGATCATCCCTAACTGCACCCTCTGCTGGCCTGGTCGCCCCCAACTGCCCCCTGCCAGCCTGGTCTCCCCTAACTGCCCTCATCCAACAGCATGGTCACCCCTTACTGCCCCCCCGCCCCTACTGGTTTGGTTGCCCCTAACTGCCTCCCTCTGTTGGCCTGATCACCCTTAACTGCTTCCATCTGCCAGCATAGTCACCCCTTACTGCTCCCCTGCTGGCTTGGTCACCCTTAACTGCCCCCCTCTGCCAGCCTGGTTGCCCCAACTTCCTCCCCTTCCAGCCTGGTTGCCCCTCACTGGCCCTCCTGCCACCCTAGTTGCCCCTAATTTCCCTCTACTGGCCTGGTTGCCCCCAACTTCCCCCGCTGCTGGCCTGGTCACCCCCAATTGCCCCCCCTGCCAGCTTGGTCACTCCTCATGGACCCCCTGCCAGACTGGTTGCCCCTAACTGTTCCCCCTTCTGGCCTGTTCACCTCTCACTGGCTCCCTCTACTGGCCTGGTCATCCTTCACTGCCCAC
>PVJC01014335.1:0-36633 GCA_004026665.1 Murina feae | reverse complement strand
ATATATATATATATATATATATATATATATATATATATATATATATATATATATATATATATTAGGCGCCTGGTGCACGAAATTTGTACACAGGGGGTGAGGGGGGTAGTTCCTCAGCCCAACCTGCACCCTCTCCAATATGGAGTTCTTGGGGACTCTCACAATCCAGGACCTCTGGTTCTTAACCACTAACCTGCCTGCCTGTCCTAACCACTCTGCCTGCCTGCCTGATCCCCCTAACTGCCCTCCCCTGCCGGCCTGGTCACCCCTATTAACTTTCTTTTTTAATCTTATCCCCTTCACGCACAATTGTATTTGACTTCCTTATTGGCTTCTTCCTCTCACACAATTTTTTCTCCTTTATGGAACACTTTTCCTACTGACTCATCATTTATAAACTTTTCTTTCCTCGTTATTTCCTACTTCTGTTCCATCATCATTCTTCCCATTTTTCTACTACCCTCTTTCCCTTCCCACATTCCTTCTTTCCTTTATTTTTACCCCTGCCCACTCTCCCCTTTCCTTCCTTCCCACCTTAATTTTTTTCTTCACTTCCTCCCTCTGACCTGCTTTTCTCCCTCCTCCATTCCTTCCAAGGCTGCTTCCCACTCCTCGGCTGAGGCCTTGGAATGGACCCATCACTTAGGCCTCTGCCACCTGGAAATATATCGCAGGGCACAATTAGTCCCTTGCAAGGCTGCAGCCAAGGGGCGGGGCCAGCTGGCTGCTCCTCACCCCTTCGGCTGCCACCTGTAAATCCATCTGCTCTGTTCGATCCCGGGTTTGTGGCTTCTCCGGGAGCTGTGGCCTCCGCCATCTTGGCTGGGCTAATTTGCATACAGTTGCTCTGATTGGCTGGTGGGCGTGGCTTACGTGTCCTGAAGAAACGATCAATTTTAATATTAGGCTTTTATTAGATAATATATATATATATAACATACTTTATATTTATCAGTAAACTACAACAAACCACAAAACATTCTTGAGATTATATTTCATTTGCTCTCATTTGCTTTTCTCATTTGCCTAAGAGTTGCTTAATAAAGGGTTGACAGATTAAAAGTTTAGTTGTGGAAAACCTATTCTGTGTCCAGTGGTCTATAAAATATATCCCACTGTCCTAAAGTTAAGGATAGACAGATGGTTCAAAATCTAAAATCAAAGTGAGAATAACAGTTTGAACAAAATATTGCCTTCCAAATTAGTAAAAATCACTAAAATCATTTCCTGTTTTCAGAGATGTGGAAAAAAATAGTAATTTTCCAAAGTAATCTCAGTCTACAATTGGAGGAGGGAATGTCAAGGGGATGTGGTAGGGGGATTATGAATAAAATCCCCCCAAAGTTTCTAATCTTTTTTAGGTCAGAACATTATTTGTTGATATTCCTAATACAGCATGATTGTTAAGAGCTAAGCAAGTGCACATTCTTATTGTAGGCTATCAGAACATAAGCTATCAAATCAATCACTTCTCTCTCCTCACCACCCATCTTGCTGAAAATTCTAGCACATATCATAGAAGCCTGAGTTGATAGTTAACAACACGATTTGTGAATGGAGCTATTGAAGAATCACAATGTGCTGGTGTCGTAGATTCCAGACATATGTAGACACCTCCTCCCTCCTCCCTTTATGAGATGAGGTCTAGTTTCTCTCTCCTTGAGTTTGAGATGACCTTATGCTTGACCAGTAGCAAGTGATGTTCTTGGGCTTGGAGACACTAGGTTATATGAACTCTTGCAGATTACAACAGGGCCTTTTGGAACTCTCTGAGAGCCCTGAGTTGCCAAGTAAGAAGGCTGACCATCTAATACTGCCTGCTGGAGATGCTGTGGTTGATAATCCCAGTTGAGCCCAGCCTTCTTGTCACCCTTCCTTTGTCCCACCCAAAACACCAGACACATGAGGGAAGGCAGTACATTGGACCCCACAATCCATCTAAGTGACCTTTTCCATTGCTACCTTGTTTCAATTCCTGATCCACAAAGAAATGAAATACAATCATAGAGCTGCTGTTTTGAGCCAATTAGTCTGGGAGTTGTTTTTATGCAGCAGTAGATACCCAGAACAGCTGGTACAACTGCATCTATTCACAAGGCAGCTCTTACTCGCCACCCAGTTTCACCACTATGTTCATAGCAAAAGTCAAAAAAATTCATGAAGGAATAGATCTGCTTTACAAACATGTCAGGAAATTTCAGAAACCTGTGAATTGATTTTGCAGTAAACAATGAGTCAAGAATCCCAACCTTTGTTCATTGCCAAGTATGCATTGAAAAGCCAGAGAACGGGGCCCTCCCTCCCCAAAAACGGAGCAAAGAAATATTCTACTCGAGAAGCTCCGAGGTGATGCATATGATTTAAAGGCTCCTAGCATTGTCTAGATGCAAAGAGCACCTTGAGTGTTCCAAAGCAATTACTGCAAAGATAACTGCAGATGAAAGGAGGCAGGTTGTTGGATTTATCTTCCTGTACAGTTCTCCACATGGTAAAATGTCTCCCATTTGTCTCTGCCCCTTTGACATTAGATTGATCAGTTAACTAGCTCAAGCAGCAAAAGATCAACCAGCTGACAAATTGTTCCCCTTGACTTCAAAGCACACCGAGGTCTTAATTTTAGGCCTAATGATTTTAAATCACCCTTCTTGTTACAACAAAATGCATGATGCGACTTAATCAAATCTCTAAGCAGTTTGTAAAACATGGTTTGTTTGTGTATATCAGAGGCATTAGGGTAATAAATGGATGTGGAGCGGATGGGGTCACAGTGTCGGCTGCATGGACCACGTGTAGGATTGTATTGAATTACATAGACATCCCTGTTAACGAAGAGACCACATAAATGGACTCAGCTATAAATTAAGCAGACCTCATTAGCCTGCCTTTCTGGGGAAAATGAGTTCCTTCTTGTGGATGAGAGGGATATAAGACCTCAAGGGCTCATATAATATGAGAAATTAGAATCTTCTACTTGGTAAAAGCAAAGCACCCAATGATTTAAGTGTGATTCACCCACAGATTTTTGGATCATCTTCAAGTAACTGAGTATTAATTATCATAATAATATTATTTGTTGTAGTCAACAATTAATAATGTTATTGTGGTTATAATAATTATTATTAACATCAGAAATCACAGCTTCTTTTTAAGTTAGGTTTCTTAAAATGATAGGGAACACAGATAACTTTGAGAATACAATAAAGTTAGGGACTTTCTCCCAAACAAAAACACGTTTACATGCAGGAAACACTCACAGCATCAAAGGGTCTATGTGTGCTTGGTATTCACTTAGGGATCCCCAAACTCCTACCAGGAGGGTTTTGGTTTCCAGATTAAGAGTTTCAGGATAGTGGATACACTGAGCTTTTAATATATATCTATTTCATTAATCAACACAACAAATCCACAAGTTGATTTTGCTACCCTGATTTTAGTGCTGAGAAACTGATTGTCCAGGGGTACATCAGTAAAGGGGGGTTTGAATGTCATGTTAGTCTGTGTCTAAAGGTCTGTGGAATACTGCCAATTAATTTGAGGCAGGCATCTTTCTTTGAATATCTGCATTGTAGGAATTCCAATCCTTCCTCAAGTTGAGATTGAAGAATGGACAGAGATGGGTAATGGACCCTTTCTTAATTCCCATGAAACTGGAAAATAGCAACATGTTTCAATCAGCTGTATATATATGTGCATATTATTATACATGCATATATATCCTATATAATAAAAGCCTAATATGCAAATAGACCGAATGGCAGAACAACCAGTTGGCAGGGGGTGGGGCCAGCGAGCAGGCTGCACCATGCCAGCCAAGACAGGTGTCAGTGGGCAGAGGGAGAGGATGGCAGTTGGGGGCAACTGGCAGCGGTGAAGAGGCGATCAAGGGTAAACATGTTTTTCTTTATTCTTTCTTTTAGCATGTATAAATCTATACATTGGTTAGTCTCATGACAAATTGACTCTCTGTACCAAGCATGTCAAACTTGTGGCCCACGGGCACATGTGGCTCACAAGGAATATTTTTGCAGCCCAGACAATATAACAGTATATAAAAAACATTTCAATAACAATTTTGTAATTTAATTTTTACAATATCCTGTTATACATAATTATTAATAATGAATGACTGATTACCATAATCGTGTTGCATTCATTTCCCTTACGTGCTTTATGCACAAATGCACAATTTCTCTCCACTGGTACTAACAGTGAATATTTCAGCAGCTGATAGCCACATCATTAGTCTTGTATTAACTTGTTTGGTGTGCACAACAGGAAATATTCCACTTTTGGAGAACAGGAAAAATAGGTTTATTTGCATCACGCTTATTAATTTGTACAATTATTCAGTGTCTGGTAAGTTAATGTTCAAAAATAATATTAATTTTTATTAAAATGTTCTATTATTTTAGGTTACTGATTACTCATTGTCTTAGCCCTTTGTATTCAGCATGTCTCTACTGAAATAAACCTACGTTTCTATGAAAATTGAAGCTTTTGCTTTTTTGCAGTTCACACAAACTTAAACCTTGTTTATTTGGCCCGTGTTAGCCTTTGGTTTGACATGCTCGGTTTGTACTGTGGACTTTGTTGAGAGAGTGATGTGATGATTATCCTTTTGTTTTTTTAGAGTACGTTTGTTTTGCATAAGCTTTTTCCTAAAACCAATTTTGTTATTATTCCTATAACAATTATTAATATTTATGGGAACTAGTAAAATGCTTCAGAATAAAAATCAATTAAGTACTAAAAGTCACTCTATGAATGCCATATACTGGAGCACCACTCTTAAGAGTATTTTACTTATATAAATGTGTTTGTCTATAATTATTTATATATATAGCTACAAACAATGGTTTGCTATAAGCAGATATAAATGAAGTAAACACATATCCTGTAACATTTGAAATTATGTACTTGCAACAATTTCCCATATTTATTCACAAAGAGTTGCTCCGTTTTCTACTGGCTGAATATAATTCCATTATATACATTGCCATCGTTTATTTAGCCCCTATGGATGAATACCTTAAAATAATTTTCCTAGAATGTTAAGATTCAATAAAGTTCTTCAATAAACATTTTTGTATGAATACCTTTGTATACTTAAGTGAATGAATGTAGGGTACAGATTTCTAAATGCGGCTGAGTAAAAAATGCATGCATTTGAAATGTTGACAAATATTGCTAAAATGCCTTGCAAAATGGTTGCAACAATTTTCATTTCATCTAACCACATAGAGCAGTGTCAATTTCCTCAACTGTTCAAAATAGAGCATTGCCAATTTTTTTCTACAGAGTGATATTAGTAAATTATGGCATCTTAATGATTTCTAGTGTTTCTTCACATAAATTGTTAATGCATCACCCATTCCCCTGACCTTTTTTTTAAATTTTTAAAAAAAATATTTTTATTGATTTTTTACAGAGAGGAAGAGGGATAGAGAGTTAGAAACATCAATGAGACAGAAACACCGACCAGCTGCCTCCTGCACACCCCCCAATGGGGATGTGCCCACAACCCAGGTACATGCCCTTGACCAGAATGGAACATGAGACCTTTCAGTCCGCAGGCTGACGCTCTATCCACTGAGCCAAACCAGTCAGGGCCCCCCTGACCTTTTAATAATTGTCAAATATCTCTGTTTCTATTTTCAAATCATTGTTTTAGGACAACGCATTACTTCTGGGCACCGGCAGTATTTTCTGACTGTAAATTACACAGGAAGAATTACCCTTTTGGATCTTACCATTTTCATATCGCTCTCTCTCGTCTCCCATTTATTGGTGCTGTTGCTTGCTAATATATTCATTTATATTCCATCCATTTCCAAGGCTGATTTGAAGTGGCATATGATAAAATAGCAGGTATAAAGAAAAACAGCATTGAAGTGGGAGGAAACATATACTTAAAAAATTCATAGTGGGACTTTGGTAGCAAGGCCTAAAGAGCAGTCACAGTTCTGCGCAGCTCATAGAAAGAGCAAACCCATGGTTCATATTTATGTAAACCATTTTTCAGGTGCTCTTTTATTTAATGAATATTTTGGGAAGACACTAACAATAGAAGATACTATGCCTTCAAAAATTATTGGCTACCTAAAGCAGAGGTTTTCTTTATAGGGCTGCTTAAAAGAGAAAAATAAAACCTGAAAATGCCATTCACAAAAGGCACTTCTTAAAGGCAGAAGATTAACTATTATTATGAGTTATTAACCTGAATGTCAGTCATTTTTATTATATTTAATGTATTCCTTAAATGCACAGGCCCATTGCTATTGTTGTATTGAATTTTAGGTCTAATGAGGAAAAAAAAAGTGAAATATGCTCAATTGTCTGAGAAAAGAAATGAGATGATAATTATGATAAAGATAATTGTGATTTATCCCCATATAAATTGTAGCTGCCCTTTTTGCCACTTGCATCAGTATCAATTTTTTTCTTCACAATAGCACAAGAATGTCAGGTAGACCAACTGAGAAAAATTTAGGTGCATAAATAATATTCCCCAGCATTAATTCCATCTAATACCATCTAACAATTGAAGGCCATCACTGCACTATTCATCAGTCCCTTTGTTTTTATTATCATTATGAGACAGAACTTATGTTCTCTAATTGCATGGGTCTCAGTGTTTTCTGATGAATGCCTTGATCCCCTTTCCCACCAATATATTTATCCTCTGATACTCTTCCATGTGCATATTGAAGAAAATGCTGACTTCAGACTCAGTGGCAACTGTATAAAACACTGGGGAGAAAACCCACATAAATGGAATTCAACCACTTGGCAAAATACTTTTTGATATTAATCCTTATCCAAGGACATTTTCTCCATTGACTTTTAGAGAGAATGGGAGGGAACAGAAGAGACACACAGAGAGAAACATGGATGTGAGAGAGACCCATCTATTGGTTGCTTCCCACAGGCACCCGACTGGTGCCGGTAATCTAGCCTGAAACCGAGGCATGTGCCCTTGACTGGAATTGAACTAGAGACCTTTCAGTCCACTGGCTGATGTGCCGACCACTGAGTAAACCGGCTAGGGGAAACTCCTTTTTTTAAAATCTCCATCAATCTGAACCCATTGTAACCATCAGAGTACAAACCCTCTGCATATATTTATTGCCCTCCTTCCCCAACACTTCCAATCATTCTGAACTGCCTACTTTCAGAAAATGCATGACATTTCCTGCCGTCTGGCTAGAATTTTTTTTCTCGGGCTAGAATTTCCATTGAATAAGTTACTATTGCTAAATCCCTTCTATGCTCAACCAACTCATTATACATTTTATACTATACATCATGCCTACCAAAACTCTACTGACTTGATCACCTCTTCCAGTAGATTAATATGCATGTATATGTATGTATTTGATATCCTGTGACAGTAGTGAGCACTAAACAAATATTTGTTAAACAAATGGATACATCAATATTTCCTAAAGAAATAATAACAGCTTTCCAGTCACTCATCAGGCATTTGTCCCTGACTGTGAGGTGCCGTGCCTGGTGAGAGCTTCTGCAGATGCAGTGAGGGCTGTGCACCACCCCTGCCTCTAGATACCCACCATGCGGTGAGGTCAGTCACAAACCCAGAACCTACCAGAGGAAGGAAGCAATGTTACCAGAGGAATATGCTCAGGCCTCTCTGAAATTACCCAGGAGAGGGTACCTGTGTTTTACGTGTTCACAGAGAGCTTCACAGAGAAAATGACATTGAAGGATGAGCAGGAGTCTGATGGGGGAACGTAGACAGAGGTTTACACTGGACAGAAGGAATGTACCACTCAGAAGGAGGCCTCGGGTCCACATTAGGTGGAATTCACTCGCACCAATTTTCACATTTGAAAAAGGGATAAATAAATCCATATAAGCTCTTAGTGATAGATTCACATGTTACTACTCTGGGGTACTTGCATACACACAGGAAACACAAAAGGACAATCTGAGATAGAAATATAATAGACATAGGCTAAACTATATAATATTTACTAATTAGATGCTAATGGACTAACTTAACAATCTCAATGTGAACTCTTAACTCAAAAAAATAATTGAGTAGAGAGCCAATTGGGAAGATGGCTACTGGTCAAATAAAATTGGGAGCCTCTGGATTGTATGGGGTTAAACTCATTTCTCACTGGAGAATGATGCCCTTTTAGAAGTTCCCTACTTTTCCTCACCTCCCATTTTGCACATTCAGCCCAATCCCCAGCCATGTTACATCTGGAGGCCCACGGTGATTTCCAGGCTCACCTCCTGCCTTTCTGCAATGTGTAAGCCACACTGAGTCACTCTCCCAAAACACTAGCCAGATTCCACCACTCTTCTCCAGCAGCTGTCTGTCTCAGGCAAAGTAAATCCCGACAGTCCCTACACTGGCATCGAAACAGTCGATACTCTGGCCTCTTGCTGCCTCACTGGTCTCCCCTCCATGGGCCTTCCCACCTAGCTCCAGACACATAGCCTTTGTTCCTTTAGAAACCTATAAGCCATGTTCCTATTTAGGATTGCTGCATTCCTCCTTCATAACACTCATCTATTGCTTCCTGCCTTCATGTAGGCTTTATTTAAATTTTCAGAGATGATTTCTCTGATGGCCTTTTATGGAATAGCATGTTCTCCAACACTTTAGCTCCTTGTCTGTTTTATTTGTTTTCGTAGCACTTATTTATTGTTGATTAACCTCCAATTAAAAATATAGGGTGAGGCAAAAGTAGGTTTACAGTGTGGATATGCAAAACAGAGTTTATTCTTGATTTGTTTATTTATTTATTTTCATTATCATTAACCCACTTTTGTCCACTCATGTACAAGCTCCATGAAAGCAAGGAACATTTCACATTCCTGTGCTTAGAACAGTGTCTCACACATGGTGGACACACTATAGATACTCACTGAGGAAATGAACAAATGCCTTTCCGAGCCTTTACCCAGGAGTAATGTATTACAAAATTAAATAAATGATACAGGCCCAGAGAAGAATATGATTCTTAGTGCTTTTCAACAATTTGGACATGGAGCTATTTTGCAGATTCTCTCCTATTTATACCCATCTCTCCAACAACTATTTTCCTATCATGTTCTTACCAGCTTGACATGGAACTGATCATGTCCTGGACACAATGTGGGAATTTCTGTTTTTACAAGAACCAAGGGAGGGGCACCATCCTGACTTTGGGGCCTGCAATTAGTCAGACACCAAGGGAGTGAGAATGGTCTGCAGGTTTGTCTCACTGACAGTTTAGAGTTGCGGGGGGGCAGTTTTGGGGACTCTGGGGAGAGAGAGAGAGAGAGAGAGAGAGAGAGAGAGAGAGAGAGAGAGAGAGAGAGAGAGAGAGAGAAGGAGAAAAGAAATTCTGAAGCTAATGAACCCATTCTCAGAAGACAAATGATAAGATTATTAAATAGAACAGTGGTTAAATTGTTAAAATGGAGGTTGTGATGGAGACTAGACCATGGAGTGCCCGGATATTTGCTCAAACATTGTTGCTGAGTGTGTCTGTGAGTGTGTTTCTAGATGAGATTAACCCTCGAGTCAGCAGACTGAGTGAAGCAAAGTGCTCTCCACAGCGATAGGCCTCACCCAATCCTTTGCGAGCCTGGCTAGAATAAAAGGCTGAGGAAACCAGAATCCTTTATCTCTGTCCGGCTGTTTTTAAGCTGGGACTCCCGCCTTCTCCTATCTTTAGATTCTAACTTGGACTGAAACTTGAACTACACAAGCAGCTCTCCTGGATCTCCAGCTGGCCCACTGCAGGTCTTGGGACTTCTTAGCCTCTAGTATTGTATGAACCAATTCCTTATAGTAGATCAATAGATAGATAGATAGATAGATAGAGAAATATATCTCCTGCTATTTGTATATAAATCATCTACAGCTATCTACCTATCATCTATCTACCTATCTCTGCTATCTACCTATCCTATTGCTTTTGTTCCTCTTGAAAACTTAGACTAATATAGACATTAAGCAAAGGAGAAAATATAGCACAGAGTAATCCAGATAATGGGTCAATCCTACATTTCTAAGTAAAGACTTTATTTAGATCTGTAACCAGTGAGAAGTTGAAATTTTCCATAAAAACTCGGGATCCCATTGTTTCCCTAGCCAGGTAGAAGGGACTTCCAAGGGCTCTGGTTTCAATAATGTGCTCTTGATGCCTGATCAGAGCAGAGATGCTTAGGAGAGAGGGCAGCCCAGGGAGTGGGAAGGAGAAGGAAGAGGGGGAGGGGAAGAAAGAGGGAAAGAGAAAGGGGAGAGGGAGGGAAGGTCCACCAAGTGTTAAGAGTTTTCTTACTTTTTCTTCTGGAAACTTATGAGCTTACTTTTCAACAAGACCTGGCTATTCCCAAAATTCTGTCTCTTCCACCCCCTTTCCCTCAAATAAAATTTCCTGTTGGGAAGAAGGGTTTGCCACTTAGTTTCCATGGAAACAAGTCTGATTCCATAGTGACACCTCTATCCTGTCGCAATCTGCATGATGTTAACAAGATAATTTGATGCTGAGTTATAAAGATGAGCAGTGACAGAAAAGCCAGGCTTGGTGGTAGAAGAGATGTGAGAAGGCACTCAGCCCCTGAGGAGCGCAGCGGCCAGATGGGTCTGGATGGATTATGTCCCACGTCCATCACTGCCCCACTGATCCAAGGAGTGGGATGCCCACGGCAGGGGGAACCAAGCACAACAGATCAGAGTTTGGATCTGGGCTTTGCCAAAGGACCTGTGACCTTGGGACTCTCCTTACACGCACTGGGCCTCATGTTTTATTTAAGCTTTGAGATGAGGACACTCATGTCCACCTTTACAATGTGCCATGGCTGCCAAACGGCATAAGATCATGAGGTGCCTGGCATGTGGACAGAGCATATCTGATATTCAAGGAATGTTTATTTATCCTGCCTTTCCTGAGAGAAAATATTCTTTCCCTTGTTCAATTATTAATTTATTCAACAAATATTTACTCAGTGACTTTAGATGTCAGATACTGTGCTAAGAACCAAGAATAAGAGAATGAGAGAGAAATAAAGGCAAAATCTAGTTGTGTACAACACAAGCACTGTATACATATTCAAGAATGCACCTAGATACAGAGTTCACTGAATGTCATAAAACACGTAGACTCATCACACCACCAACCCAAAGGCAGAAAGGAACCATTGCAATAAATCGGAATCTTGCTCTGATTCCCTCCTTCTGCTTGGCTGAGAATCACTTGTCTCAAACTTTTAGCAACAGTTCTAACTGACTAACAACCCAGGAGAGCACCATGGTGGGTCCTGGTTACTACACTCACCATTTTAACAGAGCAAATATTGTGCACATATTGTATAATGTCATTGTTATGGATATACCACAACCGTGAGTCAAAAAGCCAAATCAAATGTACCACAGCTGGACTGGTGGAACTGCTTAGTTATTAGTTTATTTTCTCTGAGTCAGATGACACAAAAGGGGACCTGACCTGTAGGGTCTCTCCATTTGGGCTCCATGTACAGTCAATGCCCTTGAGGAGTGTGGTGGAGGAAGAAAGGTGAGGGTGAGAATGAACATTCCTCACAAAAATTAAAATCTTTGAATGTCTATTTCCAAAATACAAAATGCCTCCCTTTTGTGTTTATCTTGACACACACTCACTTCAAATTATTGGAGCATAAGCAAATTTAAATATTTTCGGTGCAGCCCTGTGATTGAACACAAAACAAACCACTGTTCTGTCTTATGGGCTGAGGAAGAAGTACACATACGCATTTTGTCTATTCCTGAAATTGTGAGACTGTGGATCATAAATGACCGTTTCCATAGTTGCTCCTCCTTCTCTACCTCCCAGTGACATCATGGCTGGATTCTGGTTCATCCCACCTTCAAGTGGACATAGGATTCTCTGATGCCCAGAGGAGTAATAACTCACCTTCCTTGCTCCCATATACTTTAATTTTCTAGAGATCAAAATTCAAAAAAGTTCCAAATGATGGAGCACAATGGACGTTTTAGCAGCCACAATTATTACTATTAGAAATCCACTATCTATTTTTATTCTTCTAACAGGAGTGCTTCTTGCTACATTTATTTTAATTCTTTTAAAGAAAGAGTGTGGCAGACAGAATAGAAATAATCAGAATTCTATACACCAAATAGGATTCAAAATACCTATGAATAATCTTAGCTTAATATGCTCTTTGCTTCGGCTTAGATAAGAGATCCCAGCCATGAAATAGTACAAGAAAATTGATGTAAAGTAATTGTTCAAAATGTAAAGCCTATATCTTTTGCATTTGTAAGCCTTCAATTACCCTTACCCTGGTAGTTTCCAAAGATACCATCTATTTTTGGAAGATGGAGAAAAGGTCTAAAGAAAAGCCATTGCTATGAAAACAACTATGAAGTTTCAAGCACCAAATATACCAAGAGCATGAGTTGCTTTGAGTTTTCTCTATGTACTACTCAACCCAATGCAACCAACATTGTTGAGTGCTCATTATGTGCTATTCAACATGCTCAAGAGAGAGGAGGGATAATGTAGGGATAAGGACACATATGTAATAACTTAATAAAAAATTTAAAAAATTAAAAAAGAGGCAGGAACATTAAGATATTCTGTAAGAACTTCTCCTTTTAACACTGAAAGAAGACATGCACCTAAATTATCATTACTATCATCTTCAACATCACCACCGCCATCATTGTCACTACTATCCCCATAGTAACTATCTATCTTAACGTGTCATGACACAACACATGAATAGATGTGGGTCTTCATGCTTTGTTTTGTTTTGTTTTTAATTTGAGGATTGTGTCAGGGACAAAAATCAGGAAATGCCTTTTGAAGGAAATGCTGTTTTAGAATGAGTCACAGATAATACAGTGCAGGAATGAAGGGAGGCTAGATATTTAGACACTTTGGGAATGGTAATAAACTGAGGGTTTATTTGTGGAGGTGGCACTGCAAAGGGGGAAGATGGCAAGCATTGTATAAGGAACTGGGGGCTGGAGGTAGGGATAGGCAAAAAGGTGTGAAGGTAGCTTTGGATGTCAACACACCAGGGAGACTTTTACCTAGTATTCCTTATGAATGGTACTCAATTTGATATATACAGAAGCTTAAGAATTTGTGTAGAAAGTGATTAACTTGAAACCCAACCCATCAGTCACTGAGCTTTTCTGAACTCATGGTCTCACCAGAGATCTCCCTAATCGGTTCTTGTCAGAAGCCTCTCTTGCAACTTCCCTGAAAGGCAATTAGACTCAGAGCTGACAGGAAGGGATTCTGAGGCCTAGGAGGCTATCAGGCAGGAGAGAGCAGAAGCTTGGCAGGAGCAGCTGCCCACCAGCATGCGCAAACTCTCAGGGGTGCCCAGGTGATGCAATCAGGTGAGGCTAATGGAGAGGACATTCTCATTGGAGAAAGTCTTTGGTGCCGCTGGATGGAAGAGAGAACTGTCAGCATTTTCATTCTCTCTCTCTCTCTGTCAATTTTGGTTTTTCTTTTCAAACAAGCAATTGAAACCAGAGGCTACTGAGTCCGTGGGCTGAGGCTGAGTGATAGACTACAGGAATGCCCTGGTGGGCTGGGGGGACTCAAGTGGGAGCCCTGATGGGATAACCCACAGAGCTGGCTGGGGAGAAAATTGGCAGCATATAGCAACAAACAAGATCTGAGCAAACCCTCAGAGACTAGGTTTCAAGTGCAGCAAGGAAGGGTCAAGCTCTGGGGCTGATTCCTTTCTGATCTGGATGCAGATGCTCATGTACAGCATGGACTTTAAGTCAATTTCACAGGCACAAAAAGGTCCCAGAGGGTGGGCCCAGGCAGTCTTGGAGTTGGTGGGCTACTTTATGGGTTGAACTTGTATATATTTAGTCTCAAGGATTTCTAAAATTAATTCTATCTATCTTTATAATTTTTAAGAAATCTGTCTTAAACCTAAATCACATTAACTTTTGGCCCAAGAAAATTTTGCCTTTTCTTTTTCCATACTGAAGAATAATGACATTGAGAAGAGGAAGAAGAAAAAGTAAAGATAAAAACTATGAACAACAAATACATATCTATCAACAAGTGAATCTAAAAATCAAGTCAATAAAAAATCTGATGAACAGAATAAACTGGTGAATGAAATAGAATCAGAGGCATAGAAAGGGAGTGGACTGACAATTTTGGGGGGTTAAGGGTGTTGAGGGTACGGGAAGAGAATGGACAATAATCGTACACCTATGGATGAGGACAGCGGGGGGAGGGGCAAGGACAGAAGGCGGGGTGGGAACTGGAAGGAGGGGAGCTATGGAAGAAAAAAGAGGAACAACTGTAATAATCTGAACAATAAAGATAAATTAAAAGAAGAATAATGACAATAACTATTTTGTTCATTATGTATTTTCTTGGGATCAAATTCTGCACATATACAATACAATTTAGTGACATATCTATTTATTTATATATCTATAATCTATATATCTATAGTCTATATATCTATCTCGATCTACCTACCTATATATGCATAGGTAAATTATATAAATTATATGATATGATATAATTTACTATTTGGTGAAACTCTGGAATGCAGACAATATCCCTAATATGTGGATGAGTGCTGTGAGACTCAGAAGTACAAGACCTGACTGACTCAGTTCCTACAACTAGTAGGAAGTGAACTGGGATTGGAACCCAGGCCTGTTTGCCTACATACCCCATGTACTCTGAACCACCCTGCCTCATTGTGGGTGAGTGGGGTGGTCAGTAACAGAGCTTGTGTTCTGAGAGCAGACTGTATTGGGGAGCTGTGCTTTGGTAAATAAAACTGAGAATAATTCTCCGTAAATGTTCTGCACAACAGCTGTTAAATGATAATCACTTCATATTTTTTTAAAGTGCACCAGCTCTGAATAAAAGTGGGCTATGGAAAATGAACACTGGTGAAATTTGATCAATTAACTCAATGGACACGAACTAAACCCAGCAAATAGTCTCATGAGCACAGCACGAGCTCTGAGGAGGGGAGTGTATCCAGTAGGCCGGTAATTATGGAGCAATACAATTCCTTTAATTAAGGAGCCAAATTGTTCCAGGGAAATTTATGCAGGGGAGGAGAGGCAGGGAAGAAGCAGGAAGTGAGCTTCTAGACCAGGGGAGGATTTCTGTACACAGAGACCTTGAGGCAGGTAACTGCAAAGCGGTCCCAGACTTACAATTAATTAGGTAGAAACAACAGCAACAGAAAAGAAACAGCTGGTGAAGATAAGTGAGGCTGGGGTGAGCTCTTAGAGAAGCATTGGAAGCCAAACTCAGAAATAGGCTGTCAGTTAAAATCTCAGGAAGAAGCCCGCATGCCAATCAGTGTGTCGCGAGGGAAGACCCACGAAGGAGCCATGCCCATCACTACGTGACACACCTCAACTGGCTAAGCCTGGCCGGGCTCCAGGTAAGAAGCAAGAGCAGTGAGCTGACAGCCAGGGTTTGGGAACTTTAGGAAAGAGGGATGCTTGTGGAAGGTGGTTGCTGGCAGAAGGCTCTGGCTGAAAGCCTGAGGTTGTGCCCTGAGGGCACACTTTCAAAAGCTTTCACCCCACTTATTTAACTTGGCTTTTGCAGCAGTCCTCCTGGCTAAGAAATAAAACAATCTTATAGCAATTATATACCCTGAATGCCATCCCTCCACACACGCAACATGCTTCAAAAATGCATTAAAACTGTCTTTCTTACAGATTTGATAGACTGCAGCCAAGGCAACCTTGAGATATGGCACAGAGTCATGGAATGCAAATAAGCATGTGTGAAATGAATGCATAAATGATTGGGGGAAAAGGATCTATGGGTTTTCAACTGTGTGTGTGTGTGTGTGTGTGTGTGTGTGTGAGAGAGAGAGAGAGAGAGAGAGAGAGAGAGAGAGAGAGAGAGAGAGAGAGAGAGAGAGAGAGAGAGAGAGAGAGAGAGAGAGAGAGAGAGAGAGAGAGAGAGAGAGAGAGAGAGAGAGAGAGAGAGAGTGTGTGTGTGTGTGTGTGTGTGTGTGAATTTGCATCTTCCTGAATCAATGTCCTAAAGGAAACCAGAAGGGATCTGGAATGACCTCCTTTAGTTGGGTGAATATCTGAAGGCTAAAATAAACAAGCCCACACTTCCTGAAGAAAAAGAGGGAAAATATAAATATTCAAAGAAATTTTCAAGCATAAGTTAATTCACAGTTGTAATAAACTATTCTCTATTCTGGAAACAGAAAACAAAATAATAACTTTCCTTCCCCAACAACAACTAAAGCAGTGATAACAACTGGGTTCTTATTTTGTATCAAGTACCGTGACTCTGTGATAATATCTCTTTAGACACAACAGTGCTACAGAGCAGGCAGTATTATAATCTCATTTTATTAACAATAGGCTTAAGGTACAGTTAGGTTAAGAGAGTAACACAATGCCACAAACTAAAGGCATGAAGCTGGGTTTTCATCCCCTTCTGTCTGATGCCAGAGCCCAGTCGAACTGGTGACCAAGTAAGACAAATACTAAGAGCAGGCTTCCGATTTCTCGGCTCTCTGCAAGAATTCTTAAGGATTCTTAATGGAAATTCTGCCCTTTAGTGTTCTAGTCTCTCTTCCTCTTCTTATCCATAGGGCACATATGTCCATGCTCATTGAATAACACTTCCAAGTGTGTACAGTCCTTTTGGATATGAGAAGACTGTTGAATTGAGTAAATGCTTACCTCCTCAGGGTACTACTACCTTATCATTTCTGATCAGTATCTCTACTCCTTCCTTGTTTCTCTGAGTAGATTTATCTACGTAACCCAAGGTGGAATTAGGCATGGTATTAGGCAAGGTGGAATTAGGGTGATACTAGGCATGGCCATTTGACTTGCTTTGAAGGATGACATGTGAGAGGTACGGATGGGTATCTTCCCTTACACGATGGGGAAGAATTATGCCCAGATGACTATAGTGTTTAGGCAGTTCTACATCCTGAGGACCTAGTACTCCTTAGTAGCCTCCCACACTCAGGTTCCCACAAATATATATCTTGTTGACCTAGTGAATTTTCTGATAAATAAAAAAAATCAGTATGATAAAAGGAAAATTATGATTGATTTGGTTTCCTGAGGAATTGACTTTATGAGGAAACTAGATCAAGTCAAATGGAAGAAAAGGGGAGCAAGAACATTACCTTGCTGGCATGATTGTTTATTAATAAAACATATGGACATTAAATGAGCTAGACTAAACAGTCTTTTCTTCGTAGCACATCCCATCAAGAACTCTATTCTCTTGTACTGGGCTAACGCCTTCCTACAGAATGCCCAAATATTTACCTTCACATTATGAACATGCGAACTCTTTTGACATTTTCTACAAACCTCAGAGTATCCATTTCAATCCAACTGTTCACTTTTGCCTTTTAATTTCTTCACGCTGTAATTTAACACTAGAGTTGCTTCTTTGATGGATCGGGTATGAATAAATTACATTCTACAAATGTTTCAAATGTTCAATAGGTTCTATTGAACCATCATTTATCTCTGAGTACCATTTTGATAAGAACAAAGGATCTTCATTTTTTTTATTTGTACAAGTTAAATCTAAAAAAAAAAAGTGCAGTTATGTAAATGTAAGATTAAAGACTTCTGTCACTGCAAATTTCTTCTCCTCATGCTGGGGATTATAAACTCCCATGCTGCTATCAAGTTGCTTTGTTCACCAGGGTCTTACAAGCAACTGAAGACTGAAGGCTTCCCCCCCCCCTCCTTTAATTTAAATATCTTTGCATCATGGGCACCCATGAGAAAAATACAGCTTCACTGGAGTTAGGAGAAAATATACCCTTTGTTCACCATTCCAAGTCACATATAATTGTTTATAAGGTTCTCAGCCTCCCACAATCCAAATAAAAAAAAAGGTTTTATATACGATAGCTATAAATTTCAAAAGAACAACGTCAAAACATTCAGTAGAAAGGAACTTTCTTATCGCTCCCGGCAGACTTTCGGCTCCAGCGAGGCACGGGAGCACAGGGCTTAATTATAACAGTTTCCTATTACAGCAACCTATGTGGTTGCCACATGCTGCAGAGTGAACAGACGTGAAACATGTGGGTCTTGTTTCTCTTTCTGTTTATTTTCCCAAGGTGCTGGGAAGTTTCATTGGGGGGGTGGGGCGGTGGCGGGGAACAGAGTCTTTTCTTTGGGGCACCCCTTAGTGATCATGGAATTTACATTAAAATGAACTATAATAAGATTTAACTAGTCGTCCTCCTGTGCTTGCCTGTATTCAGTATATCGCAAGTCTTCCTGTAAATTAAGACCTATGTACATGTGTATTGGGCTAGGGGAGTGCGGATATTCTGAGCCTAAGCTTCAATGGGATGTGGAAAGAGGGAGAGTGGAGGAGCAGCCTCTTCCCTTTGTGCTGACTTACTGGAAGAGGGAGAGGTGTGAAGAGAATTAGTGGGATGTAGAATGAGGGTCTGGGCATGTGGCCATGGGAATAGCCCTGCTACTTGGACATGTCCCTGTATCTACAATGCTTTAAAAGAAAGGAAAGAAAAAGAAAGAAAATAAAAGGAGTGACAAGCTGGTGAGGCTCAGTGGTTGAGCATCAATCTATAAACCAGGATGTCATGGTTCAATTCCAGGTCAAGGCGCATACTCTGATTGTGGGCTTGATCCCCGGTGGAGGTGTAGGAGGCAGCTGATCAATGATTCTCTCTTATCATGGATGTTTCTATCTCTCCCTCCCTCTCCCTTCCTCTCTGAAATCAATAAAAATATTTTTTAAAAAGAAAAGGAGTTATCTTCCCACAATGGTACTTAGGATTCAGGTCAAGTCTATCTGGGTCTACATCTAGCTCTGATGTAATCCTATATGATAGCAAACTTATATGCAAATTGATCAAACAGTGGAATGACTGGTCGCTATGACGCGCACTGATCACCAGGGGGCAGATGCTCAATGCAGGAGCTACCCCCTGGTGGTCAGTGTGCTCCCACAAGGGGAGCACCACTCAGCCAGAAGCCGGGCTCATGGCTGGCAAGCACAGTTACAGTGGTGGGAGTCTTTCTCACCTCTGCAGCAGCACTAAGGATATCCGATTGACAGCTTAGGCCCACTCCTCTGGGGAGCAGGCCTAACTCATCAATCAGGCATTCCCCTAAGGGCTCCTGGACTGCGAGAGGGCACAGGACTGGCTGAAGAAAACCCCCCCACCACAGTGAACAAATTTCGTGCACCAGGCCTCTAGTGTCATAATGTAAAATCTTAGTCAAGTCACTTCCACTCTCTGGGCCTTCATTTAATAATTGTTTAAAAATGGACAGGAGGGATGATGCTTTTTGTCTTTGAGGTTCCTTCCCGAAGTGTCTCAGGTAATAACATCAGTGTCTAGAAGAAGCTGGGCCCCTGGTAATCAGAGGGGGGGTGGCTGAACCAGGATGGTAGACTGGCCCATGTCCATGAGAAAAAGACCATGAGAAAATGTTGGACGTAAAAGGATGTCACTTGAGCAGGACTCACTGCGGCAGGTAGTTTTATTTTCTACAGTTTATAGAGATGTGGCAGGTCCAGACACCAAAAATTAGAAGACTGACACCTGAACTTAGGGGAGGATCAAGACGACCCATGACTGACATGGATCCAGAGGCAGGGAGGGCTACTGATTAAAGGCACCCATGCCCATGCTTGAAGCAGTGTTGTCAATCTAACCTCATCAAGATGACTGACATTGTCCATGTGACACTCATCTTCCCAGCTGTGCCTTTTTTGGGCTCTGATAAAAGTGAGTTGATGAATGCAGTGCCCAAGGTCAGTATCTCCACTGCCTGGGTTTAAAAGTGTTAGTGAGAGCCTTGGCTGGTTGGCTCAGCTGGTTGAGTGTCATCCCATACATGGCGAGGACACCATTTGATTCCAGGTCAGGGCACATGTCCAGGTTGCAGACTCCATTCCCAGTAGGAGATGTGTAGGAGGCAACCAATCAATGTTTCTCTCTCATCTTTCTATTTCTCTCTCCCTCTCCTTTCCTCTCTCTAACATCATATAAATACATATGTTTTTAAGTGGCAGTGAGAGCATCAAGTCAATAAGAGAAGCTTCCCTTAGATCTTCTGATATGCAAGTCCAATATCCATCCCCATACTAATCTAAAATATAATTTTCAATGAAATTAAAAAGATGGAGGAAAAAGGGGAGGAAAGAAAAGAATATGGAGTATTAAATGGAAAAACTCTGACCCTGAATCCAAAAGACTTGAATCACATGCTGGCGTCAGTTCTTTCTCCCATGTTTGTCTTTTCCCTCCTTTCTTTGATTTCCCTTCCTTGCACTCTCATTATTTTATCTGTTATGTGTGGTAGGTACCATCACAGGCAAAGTGAGGGCAGGTGGTACACACAAGTGACACATTCCTGCCCCTTGAGGTCTTTCTTTTAGTGGTGCAGACAGGAAATAAAGAAGCCATTAGACATGATCACATATTAGCTTAGAAAACCAAATATCTGAAGAGATCTATGGAGTCTTAGAAATCCGTGTTAACAAGACTACAATCTATTCAAGGGAGTCAGGGAGGCTTTGTTGAAGGGAGACCCACTGGATGAGTAGGAGTCAGTATCAGGTTTCCAAGCTCATGGGAATCAGAGACAAAATTTAAACCAGCTGCCTTTTCCTTTTCCTTTTCTCATTCACCTGGTTGTGTTTATTTGTGTAGCTAGCACATACAGATATTATTATTCCTCAAACATTTGAAATTCCTTGTCTTCTTCTCTCACAGGTAATGGTTGAGGCTTTGAGCTCTACAACACTTGGATGTTCTGCCCTCCCTTAAATGCATGGCCGAAAGGAAGCTAATGACAATTCTTATTCTATGTGACTGGAAATGTTAATTTCTGCAAAGCATTGAAAGATCCACGAGTTTTAATTTTGGACTGTCTGATGAGAGGCACTGTTTTAAGCATTCTAAATACATGATCACCTTTCATGTTTGTACACCTAGGTATGATACTACTGTTTTCCCATTTTACAGATTATAAAACTATATTACAGAGAAATGAAGCAGTTTGTCCACAAACTAGCAATTTACTGAACCTGGAATTTGCTACCAGAACACTCTGAGGCTGACATCTGCATAGCTAATTTCATTCATTACATGCCTCTTTAGTTTAATCAGCTTTTGCTTTCCTGAAGCCCAGGAAAAGGAAATTGAGTTGCCTAATATAGCAGAAAATATAGCAGAACTTTGTGACAGTGGTGTCCTCATATCACCAGTATCCAGTTTGGAGAGAAAAAATAAAAATTTTTAATGAAAATTCCACTTCTCTTCTCCCCTCTCCCCACCTCTTCATCCCTTCCACCCCTTCTCTCTATCTAATCCAGGTAATAAATAATAGAGATAAAACATAGGTATTTAGTTTGGATATATTTATCATTTGAATATATCAATACATAGTTTTAATGGTGTCTTATATGAATGTACAGTTTTTAATTAATTATGGTCAAATTGATTTTTTCACCTTTATAATTAGAAATTTGGCTCCCATGCTTTCTAGCTGTGTGACTTTTGGTAAAGGACATTACCATCTCATCATCTTTCCTTCTGAAAATACAGTTGATTTTGTCATATGTCTATTATGTTGGCTGGTGGTTGATATAATGTATATCAATGGTGGCCTTAGTGGTCAGCAGACAGTAGATATGAGTAAACAAGAAATTAAGTCATTAACACAAAGGCCCATCAACAGGGCCTTTAAAAAAAAAAGATGACATTGAAGGGCCATCTGAGGTACATGTGTAGATGAAGGGAGCTGAGGAAGTGAAGGTGTAACATCTTTCTTTGTATTTTAATCAGATGCTCTGTACTTTTTCTCAAAGCTTTCTAATTGTAGAAGCTCTAACAATGTGAGACTCTGATTACAAACAGATTTCCGTCAAGTTAAGTAGGCTGAAGATGATCGATCATCTGTAAAATCTGTCCACCAGCCCCAATACCATTTACCTATAGTCCTCTTCCAAAATGTATCTCTTCCTATCTTTGTGACTCAGGTCTACTCTCCCATAATAGAACCTGAGTGCCTCAAAGACACACTCAGTGTAATTGTTCATCCCACATTGCCCTTAGCAACGGGGCTATGCTTTTACATGGATGCATTAATTGATAAATACTGGCTAAATGAATACAGAGCCATCTCCTCTTGTCAACTTTCCTTCCTCAACTCTGCCTTTGGCTTAGAGTCACCACCAACAACTCTTTGCTCCAGCTTTCCTTGCCTCCAGTTCATCATGACTTTGTTCACAGATTATGTATCCAGGTTTCCCGGCATTTGGCTGAGCACAATGTGAGATTCGTTACCAGCCTTCCTTTTGGTTTAGATTTTGTTACCAATCTAGGCCTCAGAAACGTCACTGCGCTCTCTGGACCACATTTTTCCATCAGCAAGAGAAGGCAGCAAGGTCACTGGTTTATAAGACCCTTAATGATCTAAATTCCATTTCTACCCTTATTCCAGAAGTAAGTAAACTCTGAAATGAATGATCAGATGGAGAGTCTTCTTGTGAACAGGTGATGCTGGGAGACTGTTAGGAGTTGTCTGGACCTTGCCTGGCTCTGGTGTCCATAGCTATAGCCCTGACAACACATCATCAGTTGGGTGCTGCTTGGTGCCAAGTTCCCTCTTCTCTTTCCTTCTAAAACACAAAACCCTACTTTCAGGTACATTTTAAGGTGTGAAATTCAAATGCTATGTAGACATGACTTTCTATGGAAAACAGAAGTTTGGAAATGTTTTCCAGACTATACTCATTCTATTCTTAACTTCATCTGACATTAACTTCAATACAGAAAACAATGATGTAGCTAGGAGAAAAGTAATCTCTGATTCTCAGGAGTTCTGCGATAGTTTAAATATTTTAAGTGACGCGTTTAACATTCCTTTGCTGCATCAGTCCTTATGTTAATGGAGATAATGGCACTTTGCTTTGTTTCCAAGAATACACTTAGCTTATGGGGGAGCACTAGCTGCGAAGGTCCTGACTTGGTAATAAATCACTGAAGGTACTAGGACAAACCACTCAACTTTTCCAAACCTCCTTAAGATGATGAATTCCATCTAGCTCATGGGATTCTTGCAAGGATTATGAGACTGTAGTTTAGTTTCTGGCACTCAGTAAGTGTTCAACAAATGGTATAGGCGTAGTTCATGATTTCAGTTAATGCCCAGCTTAAAGGTCTATATTTTTGTTTTGTTAAGTCTTAGATGCAGAGCAAGATGATGGTTGCTACAGAAAACATGTTGGAGGACATGTGGTGTGGCCCAGTCCTTCCTTATTCTGAAGTCCAAAAGAAGATGGGTAATAAACATATCCAGCTGGGCCCTGACTGTTCTGTGACCTGAAAATCATTCCCTATTCTCTTGACATTTCTTTTTCTTTCCTATAATTTAAGGATTTTAATCAGGTGATAATCAATGTTTCTTCGGGCTTTACAATGTTAGGGGTGAGAGACAGAGCTTTCTGTATGTTTCTGGGCGCAGTAGTCAGTCAGGAGGGATTTGATGGTTTCAAAATTCAAACAAATTGTCCCTGTGCCTGGGAGGCAACATTCAGGTGCTTACTTAAATCCATTGTACAGTGGGGAACCTTCCTTTCAAGGATGCCAGCAGCAATGCCCTATTTGTAATTTTAGTAGCTCATGTATTTCTTGGTGAGTATATTCGCCAACTCTCAGAAATATTTATGCCATTATTTGTTCTACTCAAAGACCAAAATACTTAGACCCTCAGAATTACATGTGTATGATTTTTTGCACCAAGTCTTGATAAACAACAGGGTATGCTAATAATGATCATTATGAGGGTGTTTTTATGATAAAAGTACATCTATGCCAAATTCTCTAGGCACCTAAGAACGCCAAACTGAATATATTGCCTAATAAAAGGGCAGCCCAGCTCTATAAATCTCAAGCATAGTGAAGAAAAATTCTCCATAACCACCAACAACTGCATAATAAATAAAGCAACTATTCACCCATGTAAAACAAGGGAAATAAAGAGCTTTAGAAATCACCAGAACTTTGTATCCAAGGACTTTACAGCAGAAGCTAAAAACATAGAAAGCTATGACATGCTGAAATGGTCTACTAGGCACTCACGAGGTAGACCAAACCTTTTCTTAGGTCAAGTTTATCGCAGCTGAATTAGACTAGAATATGTGTGCTGGAGTAACATACACACTCCCAAAGATCCCGTAGCTTCACCTGTCAGATTTAACTTCATTCTTATGCTCATTGCAACGCAGGAGGTTTGCTATGCTCACCCACATCAATTTGGAGATCCACACTGTATCTTGGCTTCTTTTCTCTTAGCAACTTTGACACTTTGGTGCTTTTCGCTTTCATCAAACAAAGAGATAAGGGAGCATAAAAGACTTACATCTTTTCTCAACTACCTTGAACTAACAATAACACATGCCAATTCTGCTCATAGCCTACTGCCCAGAACTAGCCACACAGCCCTAATTTTATTTGAGAGAGACTGAAATAAGGGAAGTTGCACAGTAAGCACCACTGTTTCACTGTTTTGCTGTAAAGGATCTCTTTTAGGCTGGATCGTGAGTCTCTCTCTCATTTTGCCTTATAACCTTGTAAAGCTTGAACACAAAACTGTATTTCAAGTGGTAGGATTGTGTCAAAGATCAAGTGGAATGATGATCACCACGAACTAATGGGCCTTTCCCCAAAGCAGAATCCAAAGGTGAGTTTATATATATGATGAAAAAATGTGCATCCTGGCACCATGGTATCTTTGTTCAAACTCTGACAGCAACACTTATTTAAGCTACTTTTTATCAAGTGGCACACTATTTTTAAAGTTTCCTATGTCCCATTATTTAAATGGAATAACATAGATTTGCTCTAAAACTATGAGATATGAGTTATAAAGTTTTCTTTTAGATGCAGGAAAAGAAGTACGGTTACAATCATTATGTCTTTTGTAAGTGTAACATATTGATATATCGAGCTGAAGGTTTTAGGTCCCTATAGACCCTCTTGAAGTCAGGTAGGATGTTCTCAGCACTGAATAACAAATGAGCCAACTTAATATAGATTTAAACAATGAGGACACCCATTATCTTTCCTAATGGCAAGTCCAGAGGAAGGTTAACATGGCAGACTTTGCTAACTGGAGTCTGTGTCATGTCTCCACATTGATGTCCATCATGCTAACTTCATCCTTAGTCCATTAACAAGGGAACTGTGGCAGCTCCAGGTGACATACCCAGTTAAAACAGAAAGAGCAAGAAAAATGGTCATTATTCATTGGTTATCTTCTTCAGCCTGAAGAAAGATTTACATAAATTCTACCCTTTGGCCACTTTCTTGTAAAAATCCCCTCAAAGCTTAATGCTAGAATTGGGTCATATAACTATTCTTAAATGAATCCTTGGCAAAGGGAATAGGGTTTCCATAATTGGCTTGGACTCATCATGTCACATGGAATTTAGGATGGTAAAAAATCAACCAGAATAACACCTAGGCTTACCTTCGTTTTCAATTCCTGGAGCAGCATTGCCTTCTCAATGGAAGGTTTCCTTATTCTGACAGCATCTGAATTGGGATTCTCTTGGGATCCTAAAGAAGAATCTCAGCTCTGCTATTGCTCTCCTGGGGATCAGACCTGTCACCAGCATGAGAATCTCAGGTAGACCAAGACTTGGCTAGCCACCTGGGCTTGTGAAAAAACTAGCACACTTAAGATTTAGATTAAAATCTTGACCCAGCCACTAGAGCCATGAACATTTTTACATCTCTTTTGTCTCATTTTCTCCCTTTGAAACAGGATATTAAAAGCTAACTCACGAGTCTTTGAGATGATTAAATTAAATAAGGCAGAATTTTGGCACATAGTAGGCACTCAGTAAGAGTTATTACTGGCAATAGTATTAGCATTAGTATCATATGATGCAGAATTAGAAGAGGGACAGCCATTCACAGTATCTTATCTTTTGTCGCCTGCTCATGTTGGGTGTGTATTACCCTATTTCCTTTCCAACAAACCCTATGCCAATATGCAAATGTGGCTTAAAAATATGTTTATCCTCAATTTTCAAAAACAGGCATTGTTAGGTAAATTGGGCTAAGGCTGTATGATGGAAAGTTAATCAGCCATTAAAAATTATATTAGTGTAGCATTTTTAATAACATGATGAATTACATTACAATATTTAAAATGTAATTTAAAAATATATATGTAATATGATCTCAAGTATGCAAAGGAAAATATTCAGAGGGAAAAACTTGAAGGAAAAAGCACCAAATTTAAGAAACTTTGGCTCTCATCGGACATATTCTGCATGATTTTTTTTGCTCTTTAATTTTATATTACCCAAGATTTCTTTTTTGAGCCTATATTATTTATGTATTTAAATAAAACCATATTGAATATAGTTACTACAGATGTATAGATAGATTTAGATATGTAGATATCATTTATTGAGCTCTTACCACACATACGTCGTCTTGTGTTAAACTCATTATATAGGCATTGCCTCATAAATTCTCTGCCAGAATCTCAGGGAGTAAGTATAATTATTCCCATCATTAATTCCATATGATGAAATTGGATCTTATAGGATAAAGTAAATCAATATTAACCACTCCTCTGAGGGACCTGGGATTGGAAACCATAGTGATTAGTCCCCAACACCCATGATTTGGACTATTCCAAATACCTCCCCTTTATAAAGCAGAGACTAAAAGATGAGTTACTTATTGGGAATATATAGAGGTAAGGTAAGTACAGAGTCAGGTGATTTTAAAGGTTCCATTCAATGAATAGAGTTTTTGATTCCATTGAAGAAAAAAAAAATGGGAGGTATGGTTGGGATTTGTGAGTGTTCAGCAGAAATGAATGTGCAAGTAGGTAAGCAATTCCTGGGTTTTGTAGCAATATAATGGAAGAGAGCAGTATGTCATGAGAATCAGAAAGTGGCATTTTCATCTTTCTGATTATATTGCTAAATAGCCATGATAATCATCAGCTACTTCTTTCAGAGACTGTTGTATACTTAACTTCTCAGCCATAGCTTCCTATTCATACAACCATGGGGCATCAATATACTTGCATTTCAGCTTATGATACCATGTATGGTTAACTAAGGGTACAAGCTGCTGTTTCTTGGAATGTAAGACATGTGATTTATTTAAAAGTCAAACCATTAAAAGTATAAATTAAGCTGAAACAACAAACATGAGACATAGAACTCATAAATTTGTGCTGGAGCATTTTTAGTATGTTGGTAACCCAATGAAGGACCTGTAATGAGCTATGTAGAGGGAAGATGCCCGAGTTAAATTATATAGTGAGAGTTAAACCTGACCTTCTGCATTTCTGTGGTTTTTTGTTTGTTTGTTTGTTTTCTTTTCTTATTTTTTTTTTTAGATGTACTCCAATATGATGATCTGGCTGTACAAAGTCTTCCTGTGAATTCGGTTAGGCCTTAACTGCATATGTTGGAAAGAGCAGACTCCCACAAAAATGCCCTGTGCCATTTCTGCTAATATATGTGGATATTTGTCAGTGTCATGTTGAAGTACAAATGTAAGGACCTTGTTTGTTTATCATAGATATATTTAGGTGATATAAAGTAGACAGAACTCAGGGACTGTAATGTATTCTCTACAACACATTATTTCTAAATGTCAATCTCAAACCATAGATGCTGCCTGACCTGAAATATTATCTGAAAGTGAAGTTGGACATGACATTGACACACTAAAGTCTACCAGTTCTGATAGTATGACAGCCGAACTTTGAAGACATTTAGAACTTGGTCACTAGGAAAGTCCTTGCTAAGCATACAATTGGTATTATACAGAGTATTCATGGTTTCTACCTGCTCTGCACTCAACTCTCTTTCTACTTATAAAAAAAACTCAGATTCTGGAGACATGCCCTTTAGTCTTCTGGGTATGCTGAAGCTGACTGATCTTAGTGGCAACAGTTGGTACATAACCAGGTTTTGTCTCCTGAAGCCTCACATTTCTCCAAGCTTGATTCAGGGATAGTGAGAGGGCCCAGATAGGGGCCTAGTTGACATTATAAAAAACAAAAACAAAAACTATTTTTTAAAATTTTATTTTAAGGGAAGATACAGTTCCTTATTTAACTTAGAGATCAGAGGATATATATGTCTAGCTGTTGTGGGACAGGGAAGTAATCAATATGCAAAAATAACTTCTTTTAGAACAAAAACAACACAGAAGCTAACAGAGAGTAAAATGATGAAGAAAAGCCTTATTTCAAATACATAGAGTTAGCTCCTGGATCCAGACCATCCTGAAATCATAACCACATTTGGACTTCTTAATTACATGAGTCAATAGCAACTTTTTTGCTTATTCCAGTTTATGTTATGTTCTTTCATACAAACATAAGAATTTGCATTAGTACCAAGGTATGTGTGTGTGTGTGTGTGTGTGTGTGTGTGTATATATAACTATGTTTTATATAATATCTTATATCCTATATAATAAAAGGATAATATGCAAATTGACTCTAACAGCAGAACAACTGGAAATGACTGGTCACTATGACACACACTGACCACAAGGGGGCAGATGCTCAATGTAGGAGCTGCCCCTGGTGGTCAGGGCACTCCCATAGGGGGAGCTCTGCTCAGTCACAAGCCAGAAGGCTGCCAGTATAGAGGTGGTTGTGGGAGCCTCTCCTATCTCCTCAGCAGTGCTAAGGATATCTGACTGCAGCTTAGGCCTGCTCCCCACTGGCAAGTGGACATCCCCTGAGGGCTCCCGGGCTGCCAGAGGGATGTCTGACTGTCATATTAGGCCTGATCACCTGGTGAGTGCGCCTAAGCCAGCAGGTGGACATCCCCCGAGGGGTCCCAGACTAGGAGAGGGCACAGTCCAGGCAAAGCGACACCCCCCTCCCCGAGTGCACAAATTTTTGTGCACCAGGCCTCTAGTATTATTATATTATAACCTTGGACAACTTAACACCAGAAAAACAACCCTATTATAAAGTAGTCAGAAGACCTAAATAGGTCTCCAAGGAAGACACAGAGATGACCAATAGACATATGAAAAGTTGCTCAGGATCACTAATCATCATAGAAATGCACATCAAAACCACAATGAGATCACCTCACACACGCCAGAATTGCTTTCATCAATAAATCAACAAACAGCAAGTGCTGGTGAGGATGTGGAGAAAATGGACCCTCATGGACTGTTGTGGGGAATGCAGATTAGTGCAACCACTATAGATAACAGTGTGGAGTTTCCTCAAAAACATTAAAATGAAACTGCCTTATAACCCAGAGATTCCACTTTTTGGAATATATATGAAGAAATCCTAAATGCTAATTTGGAGGAATACACACACCTCTATGTTCATTGCAGAATTACTTACTGTAGTCAAAATATGAAAGCAACCCGAGTACTCATCAACAGATGAGTGGATTAAAAAACAACAACTGTGGTACATGTGCATAGTGAAATACTACTTGCCCATAAAAAATGAATGAAATCTTGCCTTTTAAGACAGCAAGGGTAGACTTACAGAAGGTATTATGATAAGTAAAATAAGTCATACAGAGAAAAACAAATACCATATGAGTTCCCTTATAGCTAAAGAGCAAAGCAAACAAAATAGATACAGACTCATAGATACAGAGAACAAACTGACAGTATCAGAGGGATGGGTGGTTGGGAGGCTGGGTGAAAAAGTGAAGGGATTAAGAAGTACAAATTGACAGTTACAGAATAGTCACGGAGATGTAGGTTACAGAACAGGGAATATAGTCAATAACAATAATTATGCATGGGTCAGGTGGGGGCTTCAAGCAATGGGGGAGAGGGGAAAGGGGCCCTCTGTAAAATACATGCTTTTCTAGATACTATGTTATACATCTGAAACTAGCACAGAATGGTTTCTAATGTGGACTGTAATTTGGAAAGAAAATTAAAATGTGTAATATATTATATCATATATATTATTATATATTCTATTATATTATGTCATATTACAATAGATTATATATACATATATATGTATATGTATATATGTATATGTATGTGTATATATACTTAGATGTGGGCTGGTATGAAAGAGGGTTTTATAATATTTTAAAAAATTAGACTGGTAAATGGCAAAATAGTGTTGTAACTTGCGCACCAAAAACAAACAAAATGTCTTCATAGTGTTTTGTTGTCAAGCAGAACCTTTTGCTTTGGAATTCATAAAAGGAACCAGGATCTCTTATAACAAATTACGGAAGATACCAAGGTTCAGGCCCTTGGAAGTGAGTATGTAACTTGATGAGTCAAGAACAGCTGATAACTGCCTTCAGCTGTCAGTGGCTGTGTCGTTTATAAAAGAGAAAGTGATCACAGATAAAAACCTGTGTAATGAACCACCGCACTGAGACAGGAAAGACAACAATGTGTTCAAGCTTATCAGAGATTTCTGCTAGAAGCATCAAAACACAGTGCGTGCAGATTGATCTGCACTGAGCATGCCCCCGCTAAGCTTGGGTAAATTCCAGATTTGTTCCCTGAGAAAGGAGCACCTCCCAGCTTCATCACAGACTGTACGTTGCACACTCATGAAAAGGCTTCAAAACCCATTCATCATAATCAAAGCACGCTTAGCTTACAGCCGTGAACATAGCGTCAAGGAAGGGTATGCTCTTGGCTATCATTGATTCCATCTGTTTCTTGTCTTAAGAAATAGAGAGCATGGCTTTTCTTCTCCCTGAAGAAGTGAGGTGACTTCTTTAAATATAATTACTTGCTTTTTTTTTCAAATGTGCAAAATGAAAATCTGTTTCCTTATCAGTGAGACAACAGATTAGTTGACCTAGAAGTAAGTGTATAGCAGAAAAACTCAAATACTTAAAAGGACTAAGTACACATTAGTCAAAACTGGGATGAAGACGATGGCTAGAGGGAAGCTCCATCATTTATTAGGAAACTCAATGTGGCTCTAAGGACTTGGATAATGTGATTATTTCACTGTCATTTTTTTTCAAAGGAAAGAGTAGTCATGAGAAAAGAAGAAATGCCCTCCGCATGTGAAGTGACTGCATTTGAAACGTTTGGATGTTTCATATCAGTGTGTGTGTGTGTAAGTGCTGAACCCTTTGTCAATATTGATAGGACAGATGCAGCACATGAAGTTGAGCTTTTATACTGTTGCACCCCAAGTATTAGAAGAGAATGATATTGGAATTTGAGAATATCTAATATTGCAGAAATATTGTCTTTGCAAAGATAGTGCTGTAAACCTGGGTACCAGACAGAATTATCATCACTTTGCATTTCCAAGGAAAGACCTGGATTCACTTGAATGTGAGCAATGATGTGCACGTGTCTACTTCAAAAAAGTTCCTCATTTCCCCCAAAGAAGTCATAGACAAAAGTTCTAACAGAAGAGGGAATGACCTAGCCCAAAGTAAAATAAAGAATAGTCAAGAAATAGCAAGTTTGACAATGTTTCATGCACCATTAGAATACTCTTGAAAATGAAAGTAAAATCTACACTAATAAAAGAGAAACATGCAAATTGGTGTCACTCCGCTATACCCACCAGCCAATCAGGATGAGTATGCAAATTATACCAACAAAGATGGTGGTTAATTTGCATATGCCAGTGCGAAGCGACTACTAAAGACTGAAGACGACTGAAGACTGAAGAGGCTTGGCTCTTCCACTGCAGCCAGAGTGGAGAAGCCAAGCCTCGCTGCTGCAGTCCCAGAAGCCAAGCCTCCCTGCTGTGGCCACAGTGGAGAAGCCAAGCCTTGCTGCTGCGGCCTGACCAAAGGCCTGGGTCCCAGGTGCCAGGGGAAAACCGGTGCCGGCAGCCAGGGGAAGGAAGGCCTATAGAGTGAATCTTCATGCAACAGGCCTCTAGTATAAAGATAAACTTTTCATTGCTTACTCATGACATATCTAAAAGCTATAATTAACTAACTCCTCTAGCATTTTTTAGCAAGAGTTATTAGGATATCCTTTGAGAACCAAAAGTGGGGGCATGGGGAAGGCTGCAGCGAGGTTAGGCATCAAGGATGTGAAACAAGTGAGCATCTAGGTCTAAAATTCACAGAAGCTGTCAGAAAGTGGAGACATAGATCCCTTGCAGGTTGTCATGCAATCCTTTCAGACAACCTTTGACCTTGCAGAGCCAATCTGAAGTTGGGAGACTATACTTAGCTTCTGCTCTGTCCCTTGCACTCTGCTTCTTGTTGTACCAAGACCTCAGTTAAGCCTTGACTCTCACTATCAGGATTCCACTGAGGAACTCACAGGGTTTCACCTCCACAGGGAAGCCAGGTGGAAGCCAGGCAGCTGCCATAGGCTGGGCCTCTGCATTGGAGCTGAGTGCTCAAGGGAGCTGGAGAGTCCAGAGTCAGGATAGGGGAGGTATGCATATGTAGGGAGGAAAATAATCTTAGCTCTAGAGACGAATGAATATAGCCCAGTGCTAGAGCTACCTAATACAGTAAGTGACCGTGTTTTCATCTCCTCAGCCAGGTGTAGCTGGGGGAGAAATCTTATGTATATCCCAGCCATTTCTCCATCCTTTTCATTGGCATCTCAAAAAGCAATGCACAGGAGCAGGCTTTAGATGGCCCATAAAAGCATCACGCTGGTGTACAGATGATGTACACCAGCCCATCTGAGTCTCAGGCCCCCCTCCCCATGAAACTTCAGGGACCACGCCTTTGGCCTCAGTGGACCAGGGCTTAATTTAATCTTCCTTTCCAAGACTGCACAATGAAATTCACATTTCTTTCCGATATGCTACTCATTCTACATGGCGTTTCTCTTTAGACCAGCCAAATCTCTCCTTTTTAATTATTCCCTGCTAAGTATAATTGGTGGTTGGCTCATGGTGGGTCAAACAATAGCATTGTGAATGTTGCTGGGGGAAAAGACTGTCCAAAGTGAAGAAGGTGAAGTTTCTACTCTGTGTCAATGGCTGTCTCACACCTGGAGTGTTGGTTTTCCTTCTGGGTGCCACACTAAATACACTTCGACAAACAAATGGTGTTCAAATGTCCAGAATGGGGGGAAAATATACTTCTAAGGAAAATTCAGGAACTGGAGCCCAGAGAAGAAAATGAACGAGAGGACATGAAGGTAAAATGGATATATTTGAAGAAGTATCCAGTGAAGGTAAGACCTTTCCCCCCCAGTAATTTTCAAAGTTTGAATATATCACTCAGTAAATTAAGATGCCTTTGTAAAGACCAGATTCACCCTCAAGTGAATGGAAACACATTCTTCATAGGATCTAGCAAGATCCCAGTCACTAGAGGGTTACTGAGATCTTGCAAAAGCATCCTGAGAGGATGCTGTGGAGGAGGAACCAGTAAGGGAAGGGCCCTGGCCAAGTTCAGGCTGCCTGTTGCTGGTGTTACTGGGACTTACCACAGCCTTTCATTCACATATGGTCTATGCCTGCCTTCATTCTACAAAGATCTGAGCAGTTGCAACAGAGACCATATGGCTCCAACACCCTATACTACTTACTATCTGACTCTTTAAAGAAAAAAGTTTGCTAATCGCCCCTGTAGAAGAAACTCACGTGTACACGCTAAGAAAGACCCTGAGAGGTTAAATTTTCTGACTTTGGCTTGATTTTTTTTAAAAAGAGAATAATCTCTATTTGGAAGCAATGGAGAAGAAAATGATTTAATTTCTAAAAATATTTTGCAGAAACACACCCTTATGAATAAGTACTATAAAGGGAATTATAGCTTGATGGAGAATTTATGGATTACCTCATTAAAATAATTATGAGTGGGAGGCATTAATATTCCAAGTTTAACCGTTCATAATAGCTACTGCAAAGTCATTTTCATGATCATCAACAAAATATTATTACCTTGTTCTTTCTGCAATACATGGAAGAATTTCAGATCTCATCTCTGTAATGTATGCATACAGAGCGCATTGATGGAGGGAAGCGAGTCAGAGAAAGATGCAGTTTTTAAGAAATAAATGATAGCTCTCTGTATAATAAGGCATACTCCAATTTTTATAGAACCTTATTCGTAGTCCTGGAATACATTTGAAAGGTTCAGGCATGTTTTTACTGTACCTGAAGTCAAGTAAGCCCTTTAATTGCAAACATTATGTTCATTTCCATATGCTCATAACTTCCAAGATGGTGAGTAGCAGACATTTTGCAAGATTTATTGGAGTGTTATTTCCTGTAGGCATTCATTTGTTGAGTTTTTATGTTGTGAATGCATTTCTAATTGGGAATATTTACATAGGCGTCTGGGCCCAGTTAGGGGTGGAAGAGAGGGCCAGGGAAACTCAGATTTGGCTGATTTCCATTTGAGTTAGCATTTTCTGCAATGGAGCCCAGTTCACATTACGTCATCTCTGACACTGTTTTGGTGTGACGTAGGCAGCCTTAATGGTTCCTTCCAGCGCTTAGTATCTCTAATTCCATATCACAACAAAATTTATCTTTACAAACCCATGGGTATGTGTTAAAGGAAAAGAGTCTACAAACCACTAGTTTAGATGGAAGATTTGTTGATTTTGTCAGTTGGGTTAGAATGGGAAGATACGAATCTAAATAAATGAAATTTATTATTTTTATTTATATTTTACATTTATTGTTGACACAACTACAGATGTCCCCATTTATCTTCCCTTTACCCACCACCTACCTCTACTCTGTATCTGCCACCCTCCCTGCTGGCCATTATCACACTATTGTTTGTGTCCATGGGTAATGCATATATGTTCTTTGGGTAATCTCTTCACCTTCTTTCACCCAGTTTTCCCCATCACCCTCCCCTCTGATCCTTGTCAGCCTGTTCCATATAACCATGCCTCTGTTTGCATTTCATTGGTCAGTTTACTTTGTTCATTAGATTCCACATATGAGTGGAATCACTGGTACTTATTTTTCTCTGATTGGCTGATTTCGCTTAGCATAATGCTCTTTAGGTCCATCCATGCTGTCACAAAGGATAAAATTTTCTTCTTTTTCATAGTCAACTAGTATTCCATTGTGTAAATGCACCACAGCTGTTTAATCCACTCAAATGATGGACACTTGGGTTGTTTCCAAATTTTGGCTACTGTAAATAATGCTGAAATGAACGCTGAAATAGGGATGCATATATTCTTTCTGATTGGTGTTTCAGGATTCTTAGGATATATTCCAAGAAGTGTGACAGCTGGGTCAAAAGGCAGTTCTATTTTTATTTTTTTGAGAAAACCCCATAGTTTTCCATAGTGACTGCACCAGTCTTCATTCCCACCAACAGTGCATGAGTTTTTCAAATACTGACTGTGCCCAACCCTGTGAGGACCTTCAAAAATTAAGATGAAAAAAAAATAGTTCATAAAAAGATTTTGTCTGGAAACTATTACTGCACATTCATAATTTGGGCATTCCTCCTCCAATACAGCTATTAAAACAAATTCCTTTGCAAACAGCACTGTCAGTCTGGATATCTATCTTGCCTGAAATAGTTTGGCAATTCCAATTTAACAGCAGAATAAAGAATATCAACAAAAATAGCATTTTATAAGTCTCAGTCTGCAATGGGCTGAATAGTTCTCACTCTGGGGTCTTCATTGGTAAGTATCTTACAGAAGAGGAACAGAAACACCTGATAGGAAGGATGGGGGACCGACTGGGAAGAGGTAAGTGAAGAAGAGGACAGGGACAGGGCCCAGAGAACTGGAGTTATCTATCCATTTACCCATTCTGGTGATGTGCATTTAGCAGGAGTTATGGTTAAGACAGAACTTGTTTAATGGTAGCAGAGAAGTAAGCATATAGCAAGTGTCAGCTTGGGAAAGAGGAATTTCTTCTCCTGACTGCAATTTTTAACCCTGAGGCCATCTAGTTTTTCAATGTCCTTGTGTAGCCTACACTAAAAAGCAATGGAAAGTTACAAATGCAGGGCCTGCCCCACATCTGCCCTGTTGTGTGACATACTGTGTGCTTTGTTCATCAACTGTGACATAACAGACAACCCCCAAATGGAGTGGCTTAAAGCAACAATGCATTCATTATGATGATGCTGACCTTGGCTGATTGGTTCTTCTCCATATGGTGTTGGCTGAGGTCGCAGTATGTCATTTCTGATATTGTTTTGGTGGGACGTAGACAGCCTTAACGGTTCCTTCCTCATAAGGTTTATTCTGCTGGGAGACAATAGGCCTGGCTCATTCTATATGTTCCTCCAAGGTCTGGGATCTCAGTTCTGGCTGCTGTCGTGGGGTTGAACCCACAACCTAGGCATGTGCCCTGACTAGGAATCCATCCTACCATCATTTGGTGTATGGTATGACACTCCAACCAACTGAGATACCCAGTCAGGGCCATTTAATTTTTTAATTAACAACTTTTAAGGCAAATTCCATCTTTGGTCTCTCTGGTGGCAGCATTATCACAAGACTTTACAGTGTTAATTTGGAAGAGGGTAATTAGATCTCCTGCTGGCCATTTCTTTCAACTCTTTGTTTTGAAATCTGCTTTCTCTTCATCTTTATTCCTGGCACTGCTTTCCACAAAAGGGCACAACAAGGAGGGGAGAAGATAGCAGTCATCTCAAACCACAATGGTCTGGAGGCACACTTTAAAAGTGGTGTAAAAAAAAAAAA
>PVJC01014334.1:0-36608 GCA_004026665.1 Murina feae | reverse complement strand
CCCCCCCCACAAAGTCTACCACTGGAATTCCTGGGTTGGTTGCTTTTCTGGGAGTGCATCTCCCATCTAGGTCAGACCCAGACATCTTCCACTATTGGTTCTACCCTCTGCTGGAACCTTGGAGCCAAGCCTGAGTGCCAGGTGAATCACTTCCTCCCACGTTATACTGGCCAGAACTTGTTATGTGATCTCTAATAAATGCAAGGTAGATGGGAAAGACCCCTTCCTGGGTTCCTGGGAGGAAAATGAAAGGATGGTGAACACAATTGTCACCCCACAGAGAGAACTTTTCTTCTTATCCACGCAAGAGTGAACTTTGTAGTCTCTAGACACAATCTCTAAACTGGATTCTTCACACCTAATGGTAAAACATTTTAGGCCCATTTACTAATAGATGTAGGTTTACATAGAAATCATGTGATATTTGGTTTGCTTGATTTCTTTATTTTTTAGGTGAATATAGATAGATGATAGAGTTTCATTACTTTCTGCTTCCACCCAAACAGATTGTCTTCACACCCACTGGTGTTCTTATGCCTCACTTTAGAGACACCTGATCCACAACTTTGAGAGGATGCAGTTTTCTAGGTTGGAAGCAAAGTTTCCTGGGGCACAGGGATTTACCTGTGATGTCCCAGCATGGTTAGCAGAAATGAGCAGAGAGCAGAGAGGGGCTTGCTTGGAACTATTCTGTGTCTCTACCTGTGGAGGACTCTATGTTATTTCTCCCTCCCTAGATCTGAGTCTCCTATGCAGGTGGCAAGTATGGCATGAAGTCCCTAATATTAGGTGGAACTAACTGACCACCTCACCCAAGTTCCACAAGCCACTCCACTCTCTGCTGGCTCTCCCACTCTGCTCTCCACCCGGTGGCTTGGGGGGAGTGGCCGAGGGAGCCATGTCCCACCAAGCTGCCAGCTCTCCCACTCTGCTCTCCTCCTGGTGCCTATATATGCAAATTAACCTACCATCTTTGTTGGGTTAATTTGCATACTCACTCCTGATTGGCTGGTGAGCATAGTGGAGGGACAGTCAATTTACATGTTTCTCTTTTATTATTTAGGATATAGATATGCATAGCCCACAGACACAGACAATAGTGTGGTGAGAGCCTGGGAAGGGTAGATGCAGGGTGGAAGGGGTCAAGGGGAAAAAACAAAAACAAAGGGGACATCTGTAGTACTTTCAACAATAAAGATAAATTTAAAAAAGATAGAAAAACAATTGAAACAAGATAGCCCATCTTTCCCTATTCATTATCCTTTTCTAACTATTAAAATCCTAGGTGTGTGTGTGGGTGCATACACGTGCAGGGGTGTGTGTGGATGTATGTCAGAGAGAGATAGAGAGAGAGGAGAGAGAGGGGGGGGGAAAGGGGATGGGGGGGGAATAGAGGCTAAAATTGTAAGAGGGAGGCACACATACAAACAGAAAACCACTGAAATCTGGCTGGACAGATTGGTCACCTCCCCTACAACAATGATAGATAAATTGACCTACAAAAGCAGTGTGGAACCAGTCCACACTCTGTCAACAACATTGTAAAATTAGGCTACTGCCTGCTAAGGCAAGGTGGACCCTTATGATTCTCATTGTACCAGGAATTGTGGCAGAGGAAATGTCACAAAGAGAAAAAATGGGGGAAAGGAAGCCACCAGCATGTGACACATACCACTGACAATTTGAACCGTGATTTGTAGTTTGAAAAACACTTTTGCAAGTAATATTCACTACATTGACATCTCCATGAGGGTGAGACCATGACATTTACTATGTATCTCATGCCTGGCATAGCCTGGGCCTAGCACATAGACATAGCACTTGCATATGGTAAAAAATGTATAAATGGAATCTTTAATCCAGTGGAGATTCAGAAGAGAGCTAATTATCTTGGGTTACTTAGCCATTAAGCAAATGACCTGTGATTTGGTTGTTCTCTAAATTCTGTTCTTATTTCCTATGCCACCAACCACAGTGTAGTAGAGTATAAAGAAATGGCCACAAATTCTTTGTAGTTTCTCCTCTCAAGAAACTGAGTCTTTTTATTCACCCATCACCCATTGAATTGCAAGCTTGGTCAGTTGACTTGCTTTTGCCAATGTGGTATTGGCAAATATGATGTAAACAGAGGCTTGAAAAATATTTGCAAACTGTGGCTTGCTCTTCTTTACAGCTGGCAGTACTTCCATTACCACGTGAAGAAGCCCAGGATAACCTCCTGGAAAATGAGGAGCGATGTAGACAGAGAGTCTCCAGCAATCCCAACAGTCGCAGCCGTTCCCACTGAGGCTCCAGACATTTGAGTGAGTCCATTCTAGACCCTCCAGTCCCATTGAGTCAACTCAAAGCAGAAGCCACAAAATATTTAGCAAGTAATGATTGTTGGTTCAAGCCACTAACTCTGAGGTTGATTTGTTATACACCAAAAATTAACCACTACAGATATTCCATCATTATTCCATCATCAGTGCTTCTGGTGTTTCATGGTTGTTATTATCATTTTATGCTGAACTGCCCTTCTTTTTCACACTTACAACATGAATTCCTCATGCAAACACATACCCATATACTAGAGCACACACACAAATACGCACAGATACTTGTGCATCTTTAGACTTGCACTCAGGGAAAAGAAAGGGCACCAACTTTTTTTTTCTTTTTTATTTTTTATTACATAAAGTTTTACAAAGATTGGTACATATATCTCTTTTTTCCCCTGCCCTTCCGCCCGCCTCCCCTACCCCCCAGTGTTTTGTGTCCATTATTTATGCTTAAATGCATGCACCAAAAGTCCCTTGGCTGATCTGTTACCCCCCCCCCCCCAATGAAGGGCACCAACTTTTAAAAAACCTTTTAAGCACATAAATTTGGCTTGAAGAGAAGCTAGGTTCTCAAGGAAGACTTTAAAACATTACTCTGGTTGTAATTGCAGCCAACTCAGTGTTGCCCTTTACATCACTGTTGACTGGTTTTTGTGGGGAAGTCTGTAGTGGATTAGCAAAGAAAGGAGATGAACAAACAATAAGGAGTAAAGGATTCTCACCTGGGAGTCTGGCCATTATCACACCCCTGGCTTGCACATAGGACCACAGTCCCACAGCCTCTGCCAACAAACTGCTATCAACAACTCAACTTGAGGCACAAAGGACACTACCCACGCCCTGAGTAAGCTAGCAATATATGTGCATGGGGATGTGAGCTGACTGGCCAACTATGGATAATTATTCACAGTTCAAGGTAATAGCAAAGAAAAGACATCTCTTTCCAGAGTCTGGCATCTCTTGGATTGGCACCATCAGACTCTTCCTGGTTTTCCAAGGGAGAGTTAACAGCTGCCAACTGGCAGGAGCCTAAGCGCACAGCTGCTGTTCTGCCACCTTCCTATGGTCTGTCACTTGGGCCATTTCTAAGCTCTGGTTGCAGTCACAGAAGATCTGCATTTAACGAACCATGAGGGGCCTGCTAAGTTACCCAGTGATACAACATAGGTGAAAAAAACTGCTGGGATGAATATAACAAAAACACAACTAAAAGTGTTGAAGCCTTGCAGAACAGCTGAACTACACAGTAATAACAGAGCCAGCCTGACTAGTGTGCATCAGTGGCTGAGCATTGATCCATGAACCAAGAAATCATGTTTAGACTCCAGGATAGGGCACGTCTGGGTTGCAGGCTCAATCCCTAGTAGGGGGTGTGCAGTATGTGGCCAATCAATGATTGTCATTGTTGATGTTTCGATGTTTCTATCCCTCTTTGTCTCTCCAGTCCTCTCTCTAAAATTAATAAAAAACATTAAAAAATAATAAAGCTACATAAAAGACCATACTCAAGGACCTGAGAGCCCAAGAACCATGTGTAGCACATAATAGGTGCTCAATAAATACTTATTTAATTAATGAATAAAGTCAGCCCAGCCACAGAAAAACAGGGTTTCATGTCTGTTCTCAGATCTTAATGAAAATGCATTTGGCCTGCCTTACTGAAAACCTGGCTTTCCTTCTGAGGGCAATTCTGACCCTGGAAAGAGAGGCACTCTAGGCTACATCTTAACTGTCAGGGTTTGTGCTATCAGCTTTTTCCCCCCCTAGTGATTTTAGTGCAAATTAGATCAAATACATTGGTGTTCTCCATATTAACTGCATTGTTTGATAGAAATAACTTTACATGCTAAGGCAGGGGTAACTTACACAATTCTCTGCCTCAAAATGAAGATTTACCAATGTGTTCATTTATTTATACTTCATCTCCTTGCACAAAAGATTTAAGACAGCAATGGAGAAACATAAATGCAGTATTCTGTTTTCAAGCTGACAGGCATGGAGAAGGAAGTTTTTTAAAGAATGTTTTCTTGGTATCCTTTTTTTATCTACACTTGGTTCTGCATAATGTCCGTGTGCAAGAGATTGCAATAATGGGAAGGTTATGAGTCCTGCAGGGGGATGTGAATTTTGAGGAAAATCATAGCTGAACCTCTGGCCAAACGAGGTCATGAGATGGGAATTCCAATTCCAGAGAATGTATGTATTCTGCCTATAAAATACAATTTGGGGGAATGGAAGATTGTGCCATTACAAATTCAATAGAGTTCAGAGGAGGGGGCTAGAAATGAGGAAAGAGGGAGTAATGTTGCCAATTTATCGAGATTAAGTCCCTGTATCTCTCTCTTCATGCAATCAAGAGTAATCATAGGAAGCTTCTAAGGAAATTTTGTGCTTCCCAATATTCTCTCTTCAATAATTGTACATTTGTAAGTTATTGACAACTCCACTGGTAGAAGGGTAGGCAGGGCAGATGACCTCTAGGCAGGCCTGATGATAAAAATTGGCTAAAAGTCGTGTGCCTAAATAGAAAGAATAACCTAGACTATAATGATGACAGAAGGGAAAGAGGGGCAGAAGACATGTGTAGCACTCAGACTGACAGTAATGGCACCATAGCTAGGGGTGGGCTCAGAACTCCAGACACAAATTGCCCCCAAGTGCATCTTGGGGTTGAGTTTTATATAGCCAGAAAAAAACTGAGGGAACTGGGATAAGGATAGGAAGAGAGAACCCTATGAGATAGCAGCTGGTACTGAAAAGGAAGATGCTGGAAAAATCTTCACCCACTTTCAAAGTTTACCTAGAGTCAGCCCTGCTTGGTTACCACCTTTGGTCTTTACTTCTGTCTGAGTAAGAAGCTCAGCACTCTCCTTAGTCATCTGCCAGTCTCTAAAGAGCACAATCATGTCTTCTGCAGCAACCTTGAACTGGAGTGTCCTCCTCTGGTCCTTGCCCAGTTGAGAAAGGCACTATCAGGCTTGTCGCTGTTGCCTGAAGAGAAGTTACTAGCAAATTGCCAAGTCAACTTCTGGCTTCAGGTGAGGCTGGGCTTCTTGTTATTACTTTAAGCTACCAGCCCTGCTTGCTGGTAGCCTAAGACTTTAATGGAAGCTTTCCCATATTCCCTGGAATCCATGAGGTTGTCTTAGGCTCTTTTTTATAGCACTATCTTTATCCACCCCCAATTTCCATTTTAAAACCAGTGTCCCAATTGGGCCTCCCACTCAATTCCAGTTACTAGGTAATGTGAAACATCTAGTTCTCAGTTCATACGTGGGACAGATATAACTAATACAACTGAAGTCTACTGAATGGTCATTGACAAATCATCTCCTACTCATGTTACCCCTGGTGACCCATTTAAGTTACTCCACCACTGTCACACATGATCGCTATCTCCACAGCCCTAGTTGTATGAGCTCTCATAGTCTTCAGGTGTCTGATACATAACATCAAAATGCTTTAAACACATAGTGACAATAGCAGCTATTACACTGTGATGTAATAAGATGATGCTATTGTGTGATATAGGTGAGTTGCTTGTGAATTTCTCCCCACACTATTTGACTCCAGACCATCATGGTTTGTTTGTTTTTGCTTTGTTTTATTTAGCTTTTTTCCTCACCTCTTTGTTGTTATCAGTTCTCAGCTCTATTTGTCCACGGCATTGTACCTGTTTCTAGCAGCACTGGCCATCTCATCTCCTAATTTGTTGTTTCTAATAAAACATCTTGGAAGAGGTAGATAGGCTCCAAATGATGACAATTTATAAATGACACAGTGCGTGGAATATGATAGGTACTCAAAATGTTTTAAAATATTTTGAAGTAAATAAAGACTTTCCTGCCATAATACATAGAAAGTCTGGATAAAATATAGCATTATCCTTCCCCAATTTTTAAAAATTTATCATTATTGTTGAAAGTATTACAGATTTCCCTTTTTCTCACCCACTGACCCTCTTCAACTTCCCCCTCCTCCCAGGCCTTCCCTGCACTATTGTTTGTGGCCAAGAGTTTTGCATATATGCATATACATTCTTTGATTAATCTATTCCTACCCTCTCTTCTCTCTGAGATTTGTTAGTCTGTTCCAAGCTGAATGCAAGTGGCCTCAGGCCAACGAAAAGGGAGAACCTTGTAGATGTGATGTTTGAGTTAATGATATCTGTGGATATAGAAAACTCAAGAGGAGAAATTAACATAAAATGTTCCAAGGCATGGGAGAGACCCTAGAGCCTTGGCACACATAACTGTGACATCACTTTGAACCTATCCAGACCCCTAAAGAGGGAAACAAAAGCCAGAGATAGACTTACAGTTAAAATAATGATGAGTTACACAAGGAAGTGAACTACCATAAGGAATAGCTGACAGATGCAACAAAGAGAAAGAATGTTGTCTGGCCACTGAAAATAATAGAAAAATCTGAAGAAGAATATAAAATAAAGATCTGAAAATGATTAAAGAGATAAAAGAATACATAGACATCACAATGAAATTAAAGGATGATATGAATAAAGTGCAACTTCATTTGAAATACTAATAATAACTTTTAGTAATAATAACTTTTACAGATAGTGGTGAAAATTTATAGTGAATTTAATAATATAACATCAAAACTTAAGTGAGAGGTAAGTTTTGTAAAAATGGGCAGCAGGAGGAGAAAAAGGGTGAGAAAAAGGGAAAGGAACAAGGAAACACTTAAAAGCTGGAGTATGGAAGCCTTGCCACTGCACTAGAAGCTACCAGAGTATGAGTCCAGGGACCATTTTCTTTTAAAAATATATATATTTAATTGATTTTTCACATAGAGGAAGAGAGAGGGATAGAGAGTCAGAAACATTGATGAGAGAGAAACACTGATCAGCTGCCTCCTGCACACTCCCCACTGGGGATGTGCCTGCAATCAAGGTACATGCTCTTGACCAGAATTGAACCCAGGACCCTTGAATCCGCAGGCCAATGCCTTATCCACTGAGCCAAACCTGTCAGGACACTGGGACTATTTTCTATTTCAACTTGCATGTCCAATATCTATTCAGCCAGCTCTTGGCACAGAAGACCTCAACAACTGCTTGTTGAATGAATTCAGGGGAAAAAAAGCATCAGCTACAGATAAAAGGATTAATGAATTATACAGATAAGTCTTACAGGCAGCATTCTTGACTACAGTTTGTTTGTTTTTTCTGTTAGAGCCTGAGATATATATCCAAACTCATTCCATCTTAGCAACGGTAGACATTCATGGGCCAAGGTCATTTATAAAAATCCAGAGGCAACAGACATTTTTATAGAAAGCATTTTGTAGCTGGCCCCACCTCAGTTCATTACTTTGTAGACTATGGCTGTACTGAGAGCCATATTCCAGCCCTGCATGGATTTAAGCAAGAGTGCATGGGGACAGAAAGAGCTAAGGCAACAGAAACACAGCTGGGAAAGTCACACAGAACAAAGCAGAAGGTCTCTGGCCTGAACACTGCACAGTTGCTAACAGAGTGCTGGAAACCTCTCTGCTCTCAATGGCTTGACTTGTCAGTAGGGATGAAACTGGTGCCATGTGAATGTTAAATAAAATCAAAGCACAATGAGGAAATAGTTGACAAAAGATAAATGGGACCTGTTCCAGCACCAGCCCAATAATGCATCCATAGTTTCTTTATAGCTCTAATGAGAGGGAACTGGTAATAATAATAATTAAAAAAATACAAAAACCCACCCTGTCATGGTGGCTTTAAGTCATGTTTGTGTTTATGCTCAATTTAACTATTTCCTAAACTATATATTTTCCACTCCAAATTTAGTATTCATTGTTTTCAGTTTATATTTTAAGTTGTTAAAAAATGCACTGAATTTTTCCAGCCCTCTACACTCAATAATGTTCCCATTGCTCTTAGACTACTCAAGATGCTAAGCCTTGGAAGTAGTTCCCACAAATGGAAGCAGCAATATCCTGTTGCTATAGGCAACACAAAACACACTTTATGAGAGGTTAACACTCCAGGATATCAGAATCAGATGGTTATGTTTCTGTGCTTGTTGCACCCACTCTGGGAAATGAAACATGTCAGATGGCTTTCTGATTTTTAGCTTTTCCTTTTCTAAAGTTAGGATGAATGGAAGGGGTTGGTTGGAGGTATGGGTTTCAGCATTCAGCCTACTGTAATTTGAAGCTGGGTTTTGCCACTTACTAGTTAAGTGACCTCACTGAGTTATTTTACTTCTCTGAACTCATCTGAAAAATAGGGCTAGAGGTATTATCAGTTGATAATAGTAGTAACAATGAAATTCTATGGTGCTGATTTCATGGGGCAGCTGGGCAGTAAAGACAAGATGTTATAAGGAATTATAACTCTCTGAGTTACTCAAAGCACCATGAAGACTACTGAAAATAGCCTGATTTTTCTGGTGCTCAGCCATAGATAAAGCTCCTAAGATAACTGCGCTATGAAGAAGGGTTTTAGGATTGGAAGAAGCAGAAGCCCACAGCAGAATTACAGAATTTATAGCACATGCTCCCCTCCTACTCCCCTACTCCTTGCCACATCCCAACAAAACAAAAACAAAATCTAACCCAGATCCCAATACATAGATTCTCATCTGTAGGAGATATATATACTTTTGGAGAATACACATGCTCAAGTGGGTACCAAAGTGTTAGAAGTTATCACTAGGGCATGTTAATAAGCACTTGTAAGTATGACCATGACAGATTGACGATGATAAAAAAGTCTTAGCTTCTTATCCAGCAAAAGGAAACATCAATGCCCAACTTACTGCATGTGGACTCACCTTAGTAACTTAGTTGACATTAGCATGAAGAATAAATGATGTTCTGGGACTTCCAAAACTGTTACAAAAAGCCTTGCAGTTTCTGCCAGGTCTGAGGATATTTACTGTGAGGAAGTCAGTTACCAGGTAAGGAGACTGCCTGGATGATATCATACTGGAAAGCACACATGAACTAACCACACAGATGCCTTGAGACTACTAGTATATGGAGAAAAAAAGAGAAATGCTCAGCCAGCCCCTAAACCTTCCAGTGATTCCCAGATGAAAACCCAGGCATCTTGAGATGAAGAATCAGGTAGTCTCTGCCTAAATTGCAGATTCAAAAGCAAAATATATGTTGTTTTTTAAGCCACTAAGTTTTGGCATGGTTTGTTACATAGCAATACATAACTGGTAGAAAATGCATTTCTTTATTGTCCAAATGTTTACAACCAGCATGTGTTTCTTTTTAGTTTGAAAACAAAGTGGAAAAATGAAATAGAAAGTTAAAGGAGAAGAAAAGTTTTTGAAAAAGAGAGAGGAAATCTCCTGTATTCTTTTTATATCAAAAGCCTCTCCCTTTACGCTATACTTAACTTGAGTTGTCAGAGGCTATTCAGCTCCTTCTTCTAAAAATATACACCCCCATTTGATGCCTCCTGTCATCTCATGGAAAATAAATCCTGTTCCAAACAACTGCAAGCACAGGGAAAAGCCCTTCAGAATTCAGAAACAAGAGCTCACTCTCCTTCGGGGTTGATACATAATTTTTCATATATCCCCATACTCTGACTTGACTCAAAGAGGAGTAATTGATGCCCTAACTGGTTTGGCTCAATGGATAGAATGTCAGCCCTAACGTCAGGACTGAAGAAGGGTCCCGGGTTCGATTCTGGTCAAGGGCATGTACCTTGGTTGTGGGCACATCCCCAGTAGGGGTGTGCAGGAGTTAACAGTAGGGGTGTGCAGGAGATAAACATCGATGTTTCTCTCTCATAGATGTTTCCAACTCTCTATCCCTCTTCCATCCTCTTTGAAAAAATCAGTATGTATATATATATATATATATATATATATATATATATATATATAGAGAGAGAGAGAGAGAGAGAGAGAGAGAGAGAGAGAGAGAGAAGCAATTGCTTTAGAGTCTGTTATTTGGAATCACCATGGTCCAACTTAAGAGAGGGCCAACCTTCCCTATAAGAAAATTGTCTTTAGATAGCAGATTGGTGGTTACCAGAGTGGAAAGGGGGTGGGGGAAGGCGAAATGGATACATTGAGTCAGATATATGGTAACAGATGAAAACTAGACTTTTAGTGGTGAGTACACAATAGAGTGTGTATATAGATATTGAATTATAATGTTATACACCTGAAATTTATACAATGTTATCAACTGATGTTACCTCAGTAAATTTTTTTAAAAAAGAATGTGTGGTCTGTAGGATCTTGGATCAGAAGGGACATCAGAGTGTCAACTGAAGGATTTTTCATGTCACTTTTTGGTCTGCCTGTTTGACTTGATGTTCTTGAAAACCTCCTGAAGTTTAATGTTTGAAGCTAAAGTAAAATCTCAGGTCTTACTCTGCAACATGTCACACAAATCAATAGTGGAAACATGTTTTTTTTTCCTATGGTGTGATCAAAGTCAGAATGCTAAAGTTTCAACATGCTACCAGAACATCCTCCCCTTCCTCCACTCCCTTTATGGAAAGACCAGAATTTCTGTGCATAAGGAGCTTTTAGGGATAAATAATGTCAACTTGGTCATGAACTTTCTATTCAATGAGAGGAGTAAAGTGTAGTCACTGTTTTCAAAAGGAAAGTGTGATATGTGAAATAAGGAGATCTTGGGAAATGATTTTCACTCTTACTTGATTGAGAATGGTTTGTTATTTCCTGATATATCCTATACAGGCTATTTTAGAGTGTCTATCAACCATCCCCTCCCACCAACAGCAAAGCAGAAGAAAGCAGCTTTATGAAAGAATAAACCACTTCCCCACCCCCTTGGTATAAGAATTCCCTCATCAGTTAAATGGAGAATCAGCTCAGCTAGTGAATTCTAATGAGGCAGTCTGCTTAGCTGTCAGAAGTCTTCCCTGCTGAAGAAGATGGAAAACAAGGAAAACATGGCACATGATGCTCTGAGCAGTTTACCTTCCCCTACTGAGGAATACGAACATCGGAACAAGTTTCCATTATAGCTGGCCTCATAGACAAACCCAGCAACAAGGAACACTGGAGTAAATGGCCCTGGGTCTAAGAAGCCAACAAAACAAGGCATGTATAGAATAGCAATTCCAGAAAATTAATTAAGATTAATTATTAGCCCAATGAAAGACTAGGCTTAATCATACACATATATACAAGTACCCTTTGGGTGACAGCTCTGAATTGAAATAGGGAACATTTTAACCTTAGTCCCAAAGATAGACAGTTGATGCTCTATTTTATTACTACTTGAAAAATCATGGAACCCATTTTCTAGTATAAAGATGGTGATGAGAAATCCAGGAACTGGGCTGAAAGCAAAGTGACAGGGGTCCAAGACTGACCTTGGCCATGAGTTTTGTTATTTGAGAAAAGACAGATATGTAAGCACTGGCTCTGTGCTTCTGAAACAAGTGGAATGCCAGAGCATGAACCATAGGGATAAGCACAGCATATCTTTCAAAGGAATTGATTTTGATGATGGATACTTAAAATATTGTGTGTTTTTTTCAATTTGGTAACTGATTTCCTTTCTTAAAATCAACCTTGTGAGCTACAAGTAGCATAAAAAATGTTTATTGTACAGTTCATGAGTTTTAGCAAATGTGTATACCTGTATAAACACCACCAAAGCAAAGATAGAGAATATTTTCATCATCTTCTAAAATTTTCTTGTGCTTCCTGTCACTACAAGTCAGTTTTGTCTTTTTTAGAGATTCATATAAATGTAATCACACAGTATGTGATTTTTGTGTGTGTCTGGCTTCTTTTACTCAGCAAAAGGGCTTTGAGATTTATACATGTTGTTTTGTGTATCAGTTGACTTCTTTTAAGTGCTGGATAGTATTCTATTGTATGAACATAGCAAAATTATTTTTAACCATCCTCATGTTGATGAACATTTGAGTTGTTTCCAGTTTTGGCTATCATGAATAAAGTCACTAAGAACATTTGTGTATAAGTCTTTGTGAGGCCATGTTCTCATTTCTCTTGGGTAAATATCTAGGAGCAGGATTTCCTAGTCTTATGATAAGTCTATGCTTAATTTTATAAGAAACTGCAAAACTTTTCCAAAGTGGTTCTATCATTTTACATTCTAATTAACAGTAAAACAAATGCAAAAGGAGTTGAGCCACATCATATGTGGAGGTTCAAAATCCAATATGTTAACCATAGTCAATTTCCCACAAAAATTCTTTAAGACATCACCCAGAGTACCATATACATACTGTAACATATAGGTATGCATACATAGTATATACAGTAATATGCATATATATGTATATATATATATATATATATTGTTTAGAATAATAGGTAACTACATTATTACAATATAATTTTATATAATAAGTAGTGATGGCAAAGGTGGGAAAGGTATATATCTTCATTTCTATCTGGTATTTGTGATGGTTCAGAAAAAAAATAGGAAGCTTTTGTGTTTTTCAAATTTGAGTGATGTATGAGCTTTTTTAAAGAAAAAAATTATTTTGGATGTCCACTCTTAAATAAAAGTATTTGAAGCCCTTAAACATTTATAAATTAATGTAACTTAGAACTGTAACACCAGTACAATTCTACTTAACAACAGTAATTTAAAATAATGGGTAATAATGATTTGCTGAATTTAACCTGCAACTGGCACTAAAAATATGAGAGGAGACATTATGCCTATACAACCACAGGTCAAACAATGGCTCAATTTTCCCAGTGCTTTGCAAATTATTTTTTAATTATTCGGAAATCTTGGCTCAAAAATTTGCATCAGGTACAAATGTTTCATTAACATATGAGGTCTGCCTTTGTGGTTTTCTTATTAGGCCAACACAAGTTAAATGGAACTACATATAAAACTGTGTTGTTTGGTCTCACCATCATATCCCCAGTAACTGAGGAATGAGGAGAGAGATAAAAACACTAAACAGAAGCTATAATGTTGAATAATTAGGTCAAAGACTTTTTAAAAATGAGACATGTTTTCAAATAATCAAATATTTTGGGCCAATTAGACAAAATACAGATTTAAAAAAATTTGAAGCTTTCAAATTCTCATTTGGCCTTCGGCAAGTGCAGACATAACAGAAACAATCTGCAGTTCTTTTGAGTGGTGAGCCTAGGAAAACAATGAAGCCACTAGGACAAGAGGTAAATGAATCAAGAAATATCAAGAAAGCCTGGGATTGTGACTTTGCTAGTGATGTGTGGTTTGTTCAACAAACAAATAGAAAGGCTCAGGGAAATGAAATTTCTCAGGACTGAAGACAAAATGTGCCTTGTCAGCAAATTGATGGAAGAATGGTCAGTGCAGGGGGTTAGGGAACACTAGAAATGAACACATAAAGATCCCCTGGAATTTCCACAGGATGATACATTTCTAAAATATACAACTCTCTTACATGACCAATATGGTAATTATGAGCTCCCACTTACACAAGAAGAAACCAAGGTTCACAAATGTCTAATGCTCCTCCTATGTTCACAAAGAGAAAGACTTGAGCTGAAGTCTTCTGCCCATAGTCCATGCTCTTGCCAACACTCTGAAGATCAAAACTCTAGAGGCAATATAGCCTAGTGGTTAAGTGCATGAAGTTGAAATCAGACAACCTGTCTGGGGGAGGTACTTGATATACCACATCCTCAGTGTCACACAATTAGATAATACCTATGATGAAACTCAGTGTCTGACACATAGATCGCATTAAATGTAGTTGTTAAAGTTTTTTAAAATAGATTTTTATTGATTTCAGAGAAGAAGGGAGAGAGAGAGATAGAAACATCACAGATGAGAATGAATCATTGATTGGCTGCCTCCTGCACACCCGCTCCCCACTGGGGATTGAGCTCACAACCTGGGTATGTGCCCTTGACTAGAATTAAACCCAGAACCCTTCAGTCCACATTCAGACACTCTATTCACTGAACAAAACCAGCTAGGGCAGTTTTAAGGGTGTATGAATTATGCAAACCAATACAGATGGGAGTGGATGAATTATGTATAATCATTACACTAGGTACAAAAGCATTATGGGATAGATAGCAGTGCATGGTCTAGAAACAAATTTGATACAATCAAACAATTTAGCAAAAAAGATAAACTTTAGAATTTTGACAATTAAAAAGTGAGGAATGATAGTTCTTACCAAAGGTGAATAAAAACAGAATTGGGGGCCAAATTCAACAATGAGTTAAGAATAGAAGGTCAATAGTCACAATTACTCTTTTATGTAGATATTCAAATATCTCATGTTTAAAAAGAAAGATTAGTTGATAGATAATTTAAAATTGCATCTTACTGTGAGTGTAAGAAGATTCAAATGAAACTTGTAAGTACTTTATGCATACTATATTAAGAGGAAAATGTCTAATGGGTGGATAAAAGGCACATTTCCTCAAGTCATTTCAATTCTATTCTTTTTAAAATATATTTTTATTGATTTCAGTGAAAAAAGGAGATGGAGAGACAGAAACATCCATGATGAGAGAGAACCATTGATAGGCCACCTTCTGCATGCCTCACACTGGGGATCAAGCCCACAACCTGGGCATGTGCCCTGACTGGGAATTGAACCGTGATGCTTAATGACTGGACCACACTGGCCAGGCTATTCTATTCTATTTTGAAGATGCCATTTATTGAGCATCCCTATACTCACATTGGACTACTTTGGTCTTTATGTGCTAAATACTAGGTCCTTGTAATCTAAAGATGAAAAAGCACAGCCCTGGCCTCTGAGTCTAGTAGATAATTCAGAAATATTAATAACTAAAACTATGACAATGTAGTAGTGCCATTTGATGGCCTATCTAAAGTGCTGGGATGCTCAGATGAGGATACATGGTAGATCAAATCATTGGTCCCAATTCTTTACTACTCTGTTATTATACACCTATGTATACAACCTTGCCATGGCCTCATTGTGGGTATAGTACTTCCCTGATTATTGACTTTGGGGCTTCACTATGTGGGATTAACAGATATGACATGAGCAGAGGCTTGAAATAAGCCTTCCTTCTTATACTTTTGATTACAACTAAAAGAACATACAGTGTATATACTGTAGATCCAAGGATGTTGAGAGACAAGAGGAACAGACCTGAATCCAACCTGCAGCCGCCTGGAACCAAACCCAGGTGAACAGAAGCCTGAATCAACTAACTTCTAGTCAATGTACAACACATAAGCGAGAAACAAATTTGTCTTAATTCATCAGGTTTTAGGGTGTTTTTTAAATACAGCATTTTGGCAATAACTGCCTGAGGTAGGTCATGATAGAGATGGTGGGGATGAATAGAGAGAGTTTTACTGTGGCTCTCTTTGGCTGGCATACTACCCTTTCCTCTTCTCACACTCCATCCACTAAACACAGAGGCATGTACCTCAAAGAAAGGCTTGCAAGGATTCTTGCCATTGCTGATCCTATAAACAGATTTCTGTTTGGATTGTGTTGGGGCAAAGCAGGCTCCATGTGTTAACCATATTCCTGGATATTTCCAGTGGGGGAGGGAGGGAGGGAGGGAGAGAAAGAGAAGAGAGAGAGAGAGAGAGAGAGAGAGAGAGAGAGAGAGAGAGAGAGGAATAGAGTTCCAATGCTCATCAAATCTACATTTCCCTTTCTTGTCACTCTTTCCTAAAATCAGTGGCTCCATCAGAAAATCACACACCTAATGGTAACTCTAATGTAGTCATAGCAGCCCCATGAAGCATAAAAAGCTAGAGATGGATTTCCCAGGAGGAGTGAGCGGGTTTGAGTAGATGTAACTAAATTTTGAAAAGTATCCTACAACCATGGGCAATGCTGAGCTTTAAGTCATGGATGAAAAATATTAACATATATCTCTCCTAGCAAGTAGATAACTGCTAGGGAAAGGCTGGGAAGACTTTGTAAAGGGCAGGCAAGGTGATGAGAAAAATGGTAAGAAAAATCCATCTCATGTTGTGAGACATATGGGACTATTTGTACCACAAGTTCCTTCCAGAGCATAAAACAATATAGGATGATATACATTTCAGAGACAGAGTGGGGGGTTTCTGTTAGAAATTTTTGTTAGTTAATTTTAAAAATAATTTAAAGAGAAGGTTTCCAACTAAGGCAGATGAGTCCCACAGTATTAATACAGTTGAGCAAATATTGGAGGATCATAGGAAATGAGGTTGAATAAATTACATGTTTTATCAGGCATCTTTGGGCTTTGAAACTGCTGACAGTCCACTGTGGAATATTAAATCTCACATCTCTCAATGTGCCTTTTTATTGATGTTGGGGAATAAATTGTATATGAAAAATTTTCTTTTCCCAACACTTATAAAATATCGTGTACACATTAACATATGTGTAAATATTTATTTTTAAGTGTTTTTGACTGGGTTCCCCCAGAAGCTGACCCTGAAACAAGGATTTGGGTGAAGATAGCTTATTCTGGAAGTGACTCCAGGAAGCACTGGTTGAGAATAGGGAAAGTGAGATTGGTAGAGGAAAATAGCCAATACAGGGCTCACTAATGACCACAATGGGAAACCAGGGCACAGCCCTGTTAGGGACCTCTGGGAAATGAAATGGAAAAATGTCCTACCAGAGAGGTGAGAAACTAGAGCACTTACAATTATTGCCCATCTAATATTGGCTGAGGGGTGTTCCCAATGGGGTAATGCCCTAGCACTTCCAGTTTGTCCCACCAGCAGGGCCTGCAAGAAAATATGTTATGTGTGATCTTATAAAGATATTTACTTGTCTAGTCCACCAGTATTTTTTTTGTATCACCCTTAGAATTACATTTAGATGACAAAACCTCTTACTTTTTGGATGAGGAGGGAGTCCTGGAAAGAGCCAAAGTAGTCCAAGAAGATGGGAAAACAGCTATTTATAACCAGAGCCTAAGTATTTCAATATTTTGACAGATAAAAAGGCAGTCCCCATATTCATCTGCTAACTGTCAGCCCTGAATTAAACTATGTACCCACAGACACACAAGAAAGTGGTGTAGTGGGGACTGGAGCACACACATGTGCTGATTTCAAACCTCTTTCTCTACCAGGTGGCTTCTGGGAGGGCTATGGCTGATGCAGGCCCAGATTTATCTTCCAAAAGGGAAAACACATCACAGGGTCTGCAAGAGAAATGGCCCTAGGAGATATGGGTCAAGTAAGGCTTCATGAAACCAGCCAGGTATTTTACCCTTTCTTGGTTGATCAAGTCCATTATGACTCTGATAAAAAAACACACATGAATTCTCCCCCCGCTGAAAATAATCCCATATGCACAAAATAGTACCTCTTGAACAGAGGAGAAACCAAGATGGCAGCATAGGTGAACATCGGAATTGCTGCTAGACACAACAATTATAAAATCACAACAAAAAGAAAAAATGGACAACATACAGATGCACAGGAAGGCTGGCTGAGTGGAAATTCTACAACTAGAAGGAGACAGACTCAGAGGAGGTGCGGAAATAAAGTGCAGAGGTATGGAGGCGCACCCGCGAAGGGGCTCGCGGCTGGCAGCTCACGCAAATGGCTGGTGGCCCACTGGTAGCATTTGGTACTGGAGGGAAATACAAGCTCCCAACAGCTCTGAACTCCAGTTCCAGGAGAGCTTCTGGGGACTCAAATCTTACGGGAGGAGCTGAACTGTCTAGCACCGTCTGAGTGTAGACTCCCCGAGACTCCGCTCCACCCAAGCTGTGTGCAGAGGCTTTTGTATATAAAAGGCTTGGAAGCCCCAGGCAGAAGCTTAGACAGCACCTCCTTAGAGATACAAGAGCCAGCGTACTTGGATAAGGGACGCACTCAGGAGGCAGACTTAGTAGGCACCAAAGCCCCACTGAAGCAAGTCTTGCCCCATAAGGGTGTCTCCAGCATAGAAGTTCTCCCACCACAGACCCAGCTGATTAAACTCACTCTGTCAACGGAGGGAACCAGCCAAAATGCGGAGACAATGAAACAGGTCACAAATGACAGAAATGGAGGAAAGCAAACGAATGGATATAGAGTTCAAAACCACGGTTATAAGACTTTTCAAGAATATTCTAGAATCTGCCAATAAATTTAGTGAGACCCTTGAGCATATGAAAAAGGACCAGCTAGAAATTAAGCATACACTGATGGAAATAAAGAATAATATACGGAGATCCAACAGTAGACGAGAGGATTGCAAGAATCAAGTCAAAGACAAGAAATATGAAGAAGCAAAACCCACGCAGCCAGAAAAGCCAAAAGAAAAAAGAATCCAAAAATATGAAGATAGTGTAAGGAGTCTCTGGGACAACTTCAAGCATACCAACATCAGAATTATAGGGGTGCCAGAAGAGAGAGAGCAAGATATGAAAAACATATTTGAAGAAATAATGACAGAAAACTTCCCCCACCTGGTGAAAGAAGTGGACTTGCAAGTCCAGGAAGCGCAGAGTACCCCAAACAAAAGGAACCCAAGGAGGACTACACCAAGACACATCATAATTAAAATGTCAAGGGCAAAAGACAAGGAGAAAATCTTAAAAGCAGCAAGACAAAAGCAGTCAGTTACCTACAAAGGGGCACCCATACAACTGTCAGCTGATTTCTCAACAGAAACATTGCAGGCCAGAAGGGAATGGCAAGAAATATTCAAAATGATGAATAGCAAGAACCTACAACCAAGATTACTTTACCCAGCAAGGTTATCATTCAGAATTGAAGGTCAGACAAAGAGCTTCACAGACAAGAAAAAGCTGAAAGAGTTCATCACCACCCAACCAGTATTACATGAAATGCTGAAAGGTATTCTTTGAGAAGAGGAAGAAGAAAAAGTAAAGATAAAAATTATGAACAACAAATACATATCTATCAACAAGTGAAGCTAAAAATCAAGTGAATAAAAAAAAAGTCTGGTGAACAGAATAAACTGGTGAATAGAATAGAATCAGGGGCATAGAAAGGTAGTGGAATGACAATGCATGGGGAGATAGGGGCTAGGGGGTGAGGGAAGAGACTGGACAAAAATTGTACACCTATGGATGAGGACAGTGGGAAGGGATAAGGGCAGTGGATGGGGTGGGAACTGGGAGGAGGGGAGACATGGTGGGGGGAAAGAGATGCAACTGTAATAAAATGAACAATAAATATTTATTAGAAAAAAATAGTACCCCTTGTTTTAAGAACCTCGCAAGTCACCTGAAGCCCCTCTGTTGATACTGGATTAATCTGCAAGGTGACAGAAACTACAAAAATTGTGTTTATTGTGATTTTTGGAACTATTAGGAAAAAAGTTAAATTTTCAAAACTTCCCCTAGAAAGGGTCCCTTCTTATTGATATGATCAGTCTCCCATTGGCAGTTCTCATTTTTGGTCTACAACTGCAGCAAGTCCAAAGCCTCAAGTGGCTGGAGGATTCCATATACTAATTAATGATTACATCCAATAGTTTTCTTTCAATTCCCATTTCAACCACAAGCTCTGCCTAGCCAAACTAGGCCAATCAATGCCACAGAGAGGTTATCTCAAATTAGAAATTAGCTGGGACCAAGGAACATGCCTAATCAATTAAGTATCTTATAGGAAGGACTGAATCATTAGAAGTTATGACAGTAGAAGTGATCTAGACTCCAAAAATAGGTGTCTTTTCCATCCTTGACACATTATTTAGAAGGTTGTTGTTTTGGGAAGCCAGTAGAGCAGAAAGAAAAATGTAACTGAGGTAGTCAGAAAGACCTGGTACCATAACCCTGTAGCACCCCTAATTCTCTATGACCCTGGGAAAGTTAGGTTATGTGTCCAATCCTCACTTTCACTTGTGTATAGTGGATAATTCTTTTCTTATATGGTTGTGAAGGTTCAAGTGAGAAATGAAAGTGCCTCGCATGTTTCTTGCCTTCATTTCAGTGTATCTTGGTTCTAATTCTGTTATCATAACAGTCATGTCCTAAAATAGCATAATGATACTCAGATTGTACAAAAATTACTTCTTCAATTATTCCTGTGCTTGTATGTTGCTGAAAAACTCTTCATGCTGGTCAGATTCAACTACCACACATATATCTGGAGGAAAATCTCTACATAAAGAAGAGGTTTTCTAAGTCTGCTGATAATCTTTTTTCATCCAAAATATTTTTGTTAACAAGGTAGGATCTGGGGTTAATTTTTGTAGCTGTGGCTGGCCTATTGGCATCCTGTGCACTCAAACTTCCCATCCTTAGAGTGTAACTAGGGTTCCGTGTAGCTGTGAGGGGTTCCTGGGCCTTGCTGAAATGCCTGTACATCTCTCAGCCCTTGGATGGAACTGAACTGATTTGTCTGGCCAGAAACCTATATAGTAGATGTTCTGGCTTTTGGCTCTTTGCACTGAACCTTTCAGTCTTTGTTGTAGCAGGTATCGTCTCTCATGATGCTGCCTACTGCCCCTAGTATTCTCTTTATTTCAACCTTCAGTTATAAAATTACAGAACCTAGAAAGGCATGGGATGGGGCAAAGAAGTAATCTAATCCAACCTTAATTTTATAGTGTGGGATGTGATATCCAGGATGGTCTTGTTCAAGTCGCACATCTACTTAGTGACAGAATGAGAACTGGGATCTAGACTTCCAGACTCCCAATTCTGTGGTCTCTCTACTACATCATGCATTCTGTACTAATAAAATTAAAGTGAAAAAAAAGAAAAATTAAAATTTCTTGGAATTCATTGTGGTGGGATGTTAGCTTGATTTGGAATATTCTTGAAAGAGAATAAAAGAAAGTGCCTGACACATATTTAGCCATTCAGTATGTGGTTTGAAATCTCCATTAGTTCCACTTGTTTTGGTTTCCAGATCATTCCAGTCTTGGGGTAATAGGTATGTTGGAGGTGAGGAAGGCAGGCAATGTGCTGGGAGTTGCTCTGAGCAAGTGAACAGACGACCTGGATTCTAATTCCAGTTCCTGCACTAACTTAGTGTATGAAGTTAAGCAACATCCTGACCCCTTGAGTCTCCACTGTAAAACAGTGTTCCTACAAAGGGCATATCCAGGGTTCCTTTGGGCTATCATGCTCCAGTTTCCCCAAAGAGGGCCCCATCCCCTTTGTGATCTTCCATAAACTGCACCAAGAAGCTGGTTGCACATTAAGGAAGAAAAGCAAATCTAAGTAGGAAAGAAGAGGGGAGACTTAAAGAGAATGAGGAACTGAGACGAGTAAGCAAAGAGGCAACTGCTTAAGAAGTGGAATGTGGTAGCAAGAAGGCCAGAAGGTGAGGAGCCTCTGCTCAGAGAGGCAGCAACTTGATATTTGGCTCTTGAATATGTTTACATTGAACACAAAGGCAAAATGGTTCCTTTCATTTGCTTATTCATTTAATCAATACTCTTGTTTTTTAGTAACAGCTTTATTGAGATATAATTCATATATCATATAATCTACCCATTTAAAGTTTACAACTCAATGGTTTTTTGTGTATTCAGAGTTGTTCAATCATCATCTCACTCAATTTTAGAACATTTTTCTCACCCCAAAAAGAAACTCCATACCCTTTCACTATTCCCCCAATCCTTCCATCCCTTCCCTAATTCTAAGTACCACTAATCTTACTTTTTGTCTCTTTAAAATTTCTATCGTTTTTGTTTGTTTTTTTGTTGTGTTTTGTTAATCCTCACCCAAGGATATTTTTTCCCACTGATTTTTAGAATGAGAGGGAGGGAGGGAAGGAGAGAGAGAGAGAGAGAGAGAGAGAGAGAGAGAGAGAGAGAGAGAAGAAACACACCAATGGATTTCCTCCCACATATGCTCAGACCAGGAACCAACCTGTAACCTAGGTATGTGCCCTTGACAGGCAATTGAAACTGCTACCCTTGGATGTACAGGCCAAGGCTCTACCACTGAGCCACACCAACCAGGCCTAGATTTGCCTATTCTTGACATTTTATATAATATGTGAATGGAATCACATAATATGTGGTCTTTTGTTTTTGGCTTCTTTTACTCAATAAAACATCTTCAAGTTTCATCCATGTTGTAGCACATATCAGTCCTTCATTCCTTTTTATGGGTAATAGTCTATTGTATGGATATATCATTTGTTTATCTATTTATCTGTTGATAAACATTTGGGTTGTTTGTACTTTTTGGCTATTGTGAATAATGCTGCTGCAACACAAGATTTTTTTGTGGCTCTATCAATCATTTTTGAAGACTGTTTCACACCAAAAATTTCTGGTAACTAGAGACACAAAAATGAAGATAATCATTGTCCTCAGGGAGGTCACAATCTTATAAGGGAAGAAAGACTTGTTCTCAAAAGCTGCAATAATCTGCTGTGATAAGTGACAGACAGTGGAATGTACAAAAAAAGTTGTGAGAAAGGTCTTTAAAATGAGTCAGTCTTTAGAAATAGAAAGGGAGAGGGAATTATAGGCTATGGAATTATACATACAAAGGCACCGAGGAGTCAAAGAAAATGCCACATTCCAATCATAATGCTACCAAAATTTTTATGACATTTGCTGAGTCAGACATTACTCTAAACACTTTATTTTTATTAACTCATTTTCTCACCACAGTGGCCTTTTGATACTATTATTTCTTCAGTTTTATAGATGGAAAAACTGAAGCACAGTGAGGTAAATAACTTCTCTGATGCTACACTAGTAAGATACTGGATTCAAGCCCAGAGTCTGGACCCAAAACCTACCATCTGAGCCACTATGAGGACTGCCTCATTTAATCCCAAATTATCATGGCTAGTTAGATTATGGAGTGTGCGAGGGGAAATATCAGGAGATGACATTGAAAGGGTAGACTATGAAAAGCAAAAGGGAGCCATCGAGCCCAACTGGTGTGGCTCAGGGGGTCATGGTTCCATTCCCAGTCAGAGCACATGCATACTCAATACTAAATAGGGGGCATGCAGGAGGCAGCCAATCAGTGATTCTCTCTTGTCATTGATGTTTCTATCTCTCTATCTCTCTCCCTTCCTCTCTGAAATCAATAAATTTTTTTTAAAAAAGGTAGTCATTGAAGGTTCATATGCAAAGCAATGATGTGAGATTTTAATTTTAGGAAGACAAGTGGAAACAATGGGATGGTTGATTGAAAGTGGGGAGAAACAATGAGTTTATCTCACTACCAAGTCCAGTGGGAAGCAAATACTGCCCCTGCACCCTTTGCCATATAACACACCCATTACAGGTGTGAAACTACAAAAGCAGTATTTGTTGTTTTCTCCTGGATTTAATCTTTTCAGGAGGATGTCATGGTCAAGATCTTATAAAAATAGTTCTCATTTTTCACTCCTCACCTTTGTTACCAGTGGGTTGAACCTGGTTCCCAATGAAGCAGGGCTGGGAGTGACATAGATCTTATTGTGAAAAAGCAAGAATTCTGGCCCTAGCTGGTTTTGCTCAGTGGATAGAGCATTAACCCGTGGACTGAAGGGTCCTGGGTTCAATTCCTGGTCAGGGGCACATGCCTGGGTTGCAGGCTTGATCCCTAGTAGGAGACACATAGGAGGCAGCCAATCAATGATTCTTTCTCATCATTGATGTTTCTATCTCTCTTTCCTTCTCCCTTCCTTTCTGAAATCAATAAAGGTATTTTTTTAAAAAAGCAAGAATTCTGAGTACACATGGCTTTCATATATATATATTTTCTCAAACATACTAAGAGACAGAATGCTGATAAACAATGGACTTGTGTGCCAGAGATCTATCTGATTAGGTTGCCTTCACATATCCTATATAATAAAAACATAATATGCAAATAGACCAAACAGCAGAATGACTGATCAGCGGGGGGCAGCACCTGAAAGCAGGTGGTGCTAGGCCAGCCAAGGTGTGTTCCAGTGGGCAGAGGGAGAGTATGGCAATTGGGGGAGGGGGCAGCAGTGCAGCGATGGAGGGTAGGGCCGAACATTCACCAGCCAGTGCAATCCCCTGAATGGCCCACCTTGTTGCCTCCCCACAGAGGGAGGCCAGACTGCAGCTTAGCCTGCTCACTACAGGAAGCCGGCCTAAGATGTCAGTCAGACATCCTCTGAGGGCTCCTGGACTGTGATAGGGCACAGGTCAGGCTGAGGGACCCCCTCCTCTCCCAGTGCATGAATTTTCACACACTAGGTCTCTAGTATATTAGTAAAGTGGCTGGCCCTTGATACATTAATAATTTGAAGAACTCTCAGTCTTGTTTTTTTCTATTCACTTTCAAGTTTTAATTGTAGATTTCCATTGGTAGTCCCCCTCAACTACAGAACCAGCCAGGAGAGTTCTTAGGGCACTCCCAAGTGAGTGCTAACAGAAAACATGATGTGACTATAACACCTATGCAAGGCACATAGAAAATGTGTCCTCTGTCATTATCCTTCTGCCTTGAAACCAAGGTTGTTTATGTAGAGGATGTTCCTTGAGCCATCCAGAGTTCATATTTAACTCACAAATCCTTTCAATCCCTTTATGAAGCTGCTGTGATTATTTCCATTGCACAAGTGGAGAAGCAGAGAGAATAAAGGACTAAAAGGTTGACCTGTAGTATTCAAAACTGTGCTAGCAAAACATATGGCTCTGAGTGAATCATCCTACTTCATCCTCTCCCCAGATCTTTCTTCATTTTTCTGTTAACATCATCAAGTGTTTCCTAGGGTCTGAGATAGTGCTGACCTCAGCAAAGTTTTATGAGTATGTCTTTAGAGTCTTGCTTTTTAAGCCAGGATCATAATACTAGGGGTGATACAAATATCTATTGAAAGAATAAATAAATAAATGTTGGAAATATCTATTGGGGTAATTAATAAAGTATCACCTCATTCTTTCTCTGTGTGTCTCTGGTGCTCGCTCTCTCTCTTTCTCTTTCTCTCTCCCTCTCTCCATATATATTTGTGTGTGTTAATATAGACATATATGTACAAACATATATATATTCACATATATATATATACACATTAACAAATATATAAATATTATCTATAAAATTTAATGCCTTTTATATGTTCTGAAATAAGTTATCTATTTTGGAAAATAGATAAAAATACTATAATAGCTTTTGCGGCATGCTTACTATTGACCAAGAACTGTTCTAACCTTTTTAAATGTTTTTAACTTATTTAATTCACACAACAACCCTTTGTGGTATAAACAATTATTTTTCTACTTTACACATGAAAAAAAAATTAAGACACAGAGATTTTTAATAGTTTGCTCAAGTTTTCACAACTACTAAATGGAAGAGTGAGGATCTGAACACAGGAAGTCTGGCTCTCATCCTGAATTTTTACATTAATGAAAAAAATAACTTCTGAAATTGATGAATGAGAAAATTGTATGAATTATATTCACCTCCTCCACCATAATTTGACTTTCCTGTAGAGAAACTGGTCATTTACCCTCTAGCTCTGAGTAACCTGATTGTTTTAAATGTAACATAAAAGCACTACAGATCTCTTGAAATGGTGTTAAGGGGGAATTTTATCATGAAATATACAGAAAGACTAATTAAAGTCTGATCCACTCAATGCTCTTTCCAAATGTCTCCATGCTGGTTTGTCTTAATCTCTTTCTCTCCCTTCCTCTCCCAAACTCATTCACACTCACAAATAGTGCTACCATTCTCATTTCCACCCTTTCTTACACTGAGTATCCAGCAAAGGCTTCTGCAGCCAAACAAGCAATGGAGACTTCCCTCTAGGAGGCACTAGGAAAGGCAAATTGAAAATACTTAAACTTTATTTATGTTTGACCACAACCCCATAGTGCAGGCATTATTATTATCTCCATTTTACAGATATGTAAATTAAGGCTTACAAAAGTTACACAACTTTCTTAAAATCACACAGCTGGTAAAGGCAGAGATGGAACTTGAGTCTTGGCCCATCTAAACCTATAGCCCATGTTCTTAATCTCTTTGCTATACTGCAGTTAGGTATAGTGGCCAAAGCCTTAAGCATTGATGGACAACAGTAGCAGTGAGGTATTTGCTGTTTTTGACAATGATGACAATGCATATCATTAAAGCAAGTCAAAGTAGGAAAATAGCAATATGGCAACATTTGTGGCATAACCAGAAACTTCTCAGACTGCATAGAAAACACTTCCTGGAGAATACCCAAACAATTTAGAACTCATATGAGGAGATCTGGAATTCCAGGAGATGGCTCTAGGCAGAGCAAGAAAAAGGTAGTTTTATAACAAATCTCCTGGCCATTTTTTAGCCTCATCTTGGAATTATGTGGCCTGGGGAAGACTTTAGGTGTACTGCAATGATATAAGTCAGAAATTATAAGGAATGAAGCAAAGAAGGAAGAGTGGGAACTAAGGGGAGGTGATAGATACAAGAAGTGGTTAAAAAGAAAATTGCCGAGTGTAATAACTAGGCTTTGAGAGTATGGGAAAAAGAAGAACCTTGTGTTACATCCTGATCAATGGTGGTACCATTAACCAAAATAGAGAAGTCAGAAAGAGGAGCTTGAATGGGAAGATGATGAATTCTGCTCTGAGGCATGTCAAGTTTGAGTTTGAGGCGCCTGAAGGTCATTAAATAGAGGTACATTTTAACATTTGTGACAGAAGAGATACATTTAGAAGCTATCTAAATGTAGATAGATTGCAAATGAAACCTTGGGAAGTATACTGAATAATAAGAGAAACGATAATTGAGTAATGTCATTAATTCTATACTTGGTAACTAAGTGATTATAGACACTAAAAGACTTTTCTATGTCTAAATATCAGTGAATATAGGTTGTTTAGAAAAGTCAAAAACAAAACTGAGGTTAAAAATCAAATAGTGTGATCATGAGTTTGTTTTTTTAAAAGAGCATGGGTAATGTGGTAATATCAAGAGTACAAGAGACACTTTAACAAAATTCCTTTGGAAGGATAACTCATGTTGGAATCTGTTCATAGATGAGTATCAAATTAGGATGTTACTCTGATATTTCAAAGCCTAATGGACTGAATATTTTTAGCACCTCAATCTCTTCCAAGTGACTCAGCACTTGAGAAAAGCCAAGTCACTGCAGAGGAGGCTGATTCCAGGTAATCTTTTCTTAGGACTAAGCTCAGCTGTCAGAACAGGGGAAGTTCCCTTTTGCTTAGAAAAATGAGAATGATATCAGGGTTGTATTAAAAGTACAGTTAAGATGAATCATCATCATCTAGCACAATTTCAACTTGCCCTACAGCACATCATTCAAGTTAATTATAAAGTTTTTCTGCAATCAGCCATCTTTCTCTTCTTAAACCTTCTAAATGAGTTTTCCTTCTGGCATAATATTTCCACTATAAGAGTTTTTGAGTCATAAAACTTTACAGCAACCATAGACCTTAAGGTTTAACCAGCTTAATCCCTTTAATTAGATGATAGTTAAGTGTAGAAAGGTTAAACCAAGGATTTCCAATCAAATATTTTCTGGGATTAGGTAGGTAACAATAATAAATGTATCAGGTCTTGAATCTGCTTCTTAAACACCCATTTTTCACTTCATTATGAAGTATGCCCCTCTTTTGCTTTTGCTTTTCTTAAAATCATGTGGCCTTGATGTTCTAACTCCTCTCTCTTAAATACAGATATGGAAACAAAATATTTCTAATTGCCAGGAAAAGAAACACTTGTTATAAGCAGAGTGAGAGATATGGCTTCAGTGTTGGGAGTCAGTAGGAAACTAACTGGATGATGAACTAAACAAGTTCTATCCATAAGAGTCAGCTTCTCCCCAACTACAGTCAATAGTTGTGTTGACGGATTGTAAACTTATTGCTTCCAGACCTTCCAAATATATTTACTTCTCTTTTTCTCTGTGTTGTCTACAGGCTGCTTCCTGTTGTTTCCACAGACCTTAACTCAGCTCTTGAAACTAGGCTGTTGATCATAAGGAAGGCACAAATAACTTTCCTAGAGTTTCCTTGTTATTGAGTACTGTTGGTGTTTTTATGTATTTCAGATGGATGTAGAACATTCTAGATTTCTCCAGCTTAGATCATTTGGAATTCAACACTCCTGTTTCAGTTCTGTCTGTCCCTTCCTGTTTCTTTTCTTATAGGCTTTATTTCTTTAACAAATTCAAACATCAAACCAAACAGATTTTAAACAATCATGTAGTAGTTTCTTCATAGTAAATAATGGCTTAAGTAATCAGAGAGGTGTGATGGGACAATTTTTCTAGAAGTTCATGGTTTAAAAATGCACGTGAGAACAAGAAACACTTCAAACATGCATTTCTCTCTCAGAATATCTGCTTGAAACTAGAAGTTTACCAGTGTCAATAGACTGTAGGTAAACACCAGATTAAAACCCAGGTATGTGACTGTATTACTTGTCTATTGTTGTATAACAAATTACTTCAAATTTTAGAATAAAACAACACACATTCATTATCTCCCAGTTTCTGTGGATCAGGAATTTGGGTACAACTTAGTTGAGTTCTTTATTTCAGAGTCTTTCATGAAGTTGCAATCAAGATACTGGCCAAGGTGGTAGTGTCATCTTAAGGTTCAATTGGAGAAGGATCCATTTCCAAACCCATTTATGTAGTTATTATCAGGCTCTAGTTCCTTGAGGGCTGTTGGATTAAGGGCCTCAGTTTCCCACTGGCTGTTAGTTGGAGGCAATCCTCAATGCTTTATCACATGGGCCTTTACAAGATGGCAATTTGTATCATCAAAGCCAGCAAGAGAGTATACTAGCAAAAGGGAAATCTTATGTAACCTAATCATGGGCATGGCTTACATTATGTTTGTCTTATTATATTGGTCATAAACAAGTCATTAGATTGATTCCACATTGAAGAGAAGAGGATTATATGAAGATGTGAATTCCAAGAAGTTAGAATCATTGGAGGCCATTTTAAAAGTTTGTCTACCCCAATATGGTTCCAAATATACTTTTTTCTATATTAAGTAGAGCTTAACTACATCAGACCTAAGGAATTTTAACTTTATTTTATCCCTTAAAACTGTTGAGAGTATTAGTTGATACAGATGTGCTAGTTCATATAACACTGGCTGCTGTAACAAACTCTAAATTTTCACTGGCTTAACACAAACAAGTTACTTATTGCTAATATAACCATGTAATGTGAATGTTTCTGATCAGGTGGGTCTCTTCAAAGTGGTGATTCAGGGACCTGGGCTCCTTTCATCTTGTCATTCCACTATATTCAAAATGGTTTCTAAGGTCATCCTGGAGGTTGTCTCTGTTCTAGGAATCCAGAAAGGGGCAAGAACATAAACAATAACATCTGAGAGGTCTCTATGGGTCAAACCTGGATATTGTGCTTCCATTCAATTTCCATCAGCTAGCAGTCACTGGCAATTTCTAACCACAAGTGAGTTTAGGAATTGTAGTCTATGTGTCCAAGAAGAAGCATAATTTGTTTGGTGAATAATTAACTAGTTTATTTCATAGAAGCTTTATAAAACAAATGTTAACTAAGAGCCTTACTATATGCCAGACACTATGCTAAGATGTTGTAGATAAATACATGAATGAACAGATATTTGAAGAATATCCTTATTCTCATAATTTCTTTCTTCAATTTCTGTGTATTTCCCCCTAATTTACTTCTCCATTTCCTTATAGTTCCCTTTTTTATTTTTTGATAAACTGTCACTAAAGACAGCTATCAACAATTTCTCCCAAATTTCATGTATATGATGTTCCTTTCATTTAGAAGTGGAATGTATTTTCCCTTCCCTTGAATTATGTTGGTCTTACAACTTGTATGGACCAATAACATGCTGTGGAATTGATAGAGTTTAATTTCACAATACTGAGCCTGGCACCTTCTAATTATCTGCTCTTGGAAGCATGAGATCACCTGGCTGTAAGGTAGTTCAAGGTAATAACACAAAGAAGCCTTGTGAACAAGAACCAAGACTTTCAAACTCACAGCTCCAACTCTACCATTAGTTGAATGCAGCCACATAAATGACTCCAGCAAGCACCATATAGAATAAAATAACTGTCCACTTAAGTCCAGCCAACCCACAGAATCATCAAATATAATAAATCATTGTTGCTTTAAGCCAATAAATTTTATAGTGGTTTATTACATAGCAATAGATTATTGAAAAACATTTTATTCATTTTCCTTTATTTCATGTTTTTCACATTTCTATTATGTTTTCCAGATAAGGTTCAAAATAAATTACTTCAGATAATAGGAAAATAGGTGAAACATATACAAATATACATGATATAACAGGTATGTGGAGAAATCACAATACTTCAAATTATTGACGTAGTATGGGCAAAGTATTTCTTTGTCTTCTAGAAAGTGTAATCAATGATAAAGTGCCAAATAAACATTGGATGCAGAATACTCCTCTCCTAAGATATGGCCACTTATAGCCAATTCTGAAGGCATGTAAATATTGATAAGTGATGTTTTATAGCTCAAAGTAATGTGGTCTTGGATACAGAATATCAATAGTAAAAGTGAATAGGGGTTCATATGACATCTCATATCTGACAGTATGGAAGACCAGATCCAACAATTGCTGATATCCCGTCTCTCTTTGCATATTGCTCCTAATACTAACCTGCAATTTTACACAATTTTTAAAAAAAAATAGTTAACAAGAAGAAGGCTAATTTCAAGAGGAAATTTGACAGTAAAATCTAGAAATGTTGCTACCTCACATTAAAGCTTAAAATAAAAAGACACACCCTTAGTTTGCAGAAATGGCTCTTCTCCAAGAGAGGAGTACAAATGGTTTTATCATTGGTTCCCATCCAGCCTTAGGGTAAGCCTTCTGTAATTTCCTCTGTCCTTGAGTACTCTAAGGGCATTTGCCCAGTGACCCATCTTTTTGTCTTTGGAGGCTGGAGCAGAAGTAGGGTAGGGCCAGAGCAGAGCCAGCAGGCACTCTTTATTTCCTTTTCTTCCATGACCTTACATAACACTTCATAAGAGTTGTCCCTGTGTCTCTGTGCAAAAAACTGGTATCACTAATCTTTATACCACAGTCTGTTACTTGGATGGTTTTTGTCTTATTATGAGCAGATAATATCCTATGTTCAGTGTCCATGTTACAATCAAGGTATCCTCATTATGATTAATTGCCATCAGTCAACAAGACTTGCATCTTTGCTTCATGGGAGAAACATAGAATTATCTCTATGCCAAAGCTCTGCAGATCAAACAAGAACCAAGGTTTTCTGAGGAAGCAGTAGGTACCTGGGGGAAAGGGAAAAGTGCTAATTCTGCTCTAGAGAGTCACAGTGCCTATACTTGAGTGGGTTATAGGAGCTTGGGACCAAAGACACTTGGTGCTGAAAGATCCACAAGTTGAGAAATTCAGCATTCCTATTCATATGGCAGCGGGAGCAGGAGTCATCTGAAGGCTTCACTGGGCTGAACATTCAAGGTCACTTTCTTCACCCACATTACTGGCACCCAGTGCTACTCTACATGATGTATCTCTCTCCAGCAGAGTAGTCTGAACTTCTTTTATAGAGACTCAGAGTCAAAACTGGGATTAGAAACTGTCAGTCCTCTTAAAAGCTAAGCCTGCAACTAGCAAAGCATCATACTTGCAATATTTAATTGGTCAAAGGAGTCACTGAGGAGCTAGATTCAAGGCAGTATAATAATGGTTACCTCTTCTTAATGGAGGCTTAGCAAGTAATTAACAAGAAGAGAAGAAATTGATGGTGGCCATTTTGGGGGACAAGTACAACATGCCTCCCTTCACTCTCAAAAGTTTTCTGGCTTATAAAACAAATCATCAGTCCTAGAAGTCAGATAGTGGTCACTCTTGCAGGAGGGATAATTATTGTTAGAAACACAGTGTGGCTATTGGGATGTTGGGAATGTTCTGTACACTTGTCATTTGTCCATTTTGCTATATGGATGTTACACTTTAATCTAAAGTTTACATAAATTGGAAAATATAACTACAAATCAAAACAGGTGACTGGATGATAAATTAGAAGGTAACCATGACCATTACTTGGGACACTTGGGAGTTAAACTACCAGTCTCCTCCCCCTCCCCACCTTCATCACACACTAACTTTTTCCACTTTTCCAACTGCTTTGAAGGGATGATGACTTGTACAATACTTTACAGAATGAAGAGGAAGAGAGCTAGGCTTAGCTTAGGTGATCAGATGGAGAGAATGGGACACTGGACGGAAGGAGTGGAAAACCATAAGTAGGAGGATATAGAGTGCTGAGAATGCTCAAGAGGTATTTGTTACCAGGATATGACAGGAATTAATGTTTCAATGGTCTATTCAATGGTCCTCAGCTCTCAAAAAATTTTTTGGAGTTGGGGCAGGAAAGCACCAAATGTCATTGAAACAAGAAGAATTTCAAGACATTAAATAAAGGTTAACAGGAATCTTGGCTATTGTTAAGTGCTAATTGCCTACTACTTAAGGACTTCCACAATAGACACTCAGTTGAGCAAAGGAAAAATGTAAGTGCAGATATGATCCTACCAAACACTCACTCATATACTCATTATGTGTACTCACATACACACGGCGGGGGAGAGGGGGGAGGGCAATTCAATAAAGTAAACCAATAATAATAGTACTTACAGTGTCTATTACCTGTGCTTGGCATTATTCAGAAACACTGTACTTATAGTTGCCCATTAAATCCTCATACAAATACACAAAGCATTGCTATCATCCCCATTTTACAGATGAGAAAATGAAAGCACAGATGGTGCCATAACCTGACTAATGGATTTTTATGTTGCCATTGTGTGCACAGGACTAACTAAACCAGGCACTCAACCAGAATTCTTAGCATTAAAACATCACTTTCCGGATCAGTTATGGAAAGAAAGAATATTCAGCTGCACAGGTAAAGTTTAAGAGGAAAGTTAGTCCAAAACATAAAACTACAAGCCTTAAAATGTATTCGTAAGTATTTATGCCCTATTTGCTCTATTCAATTACACTTAGGAACGCAATCTCTGACTTTGTAGAAGGCTGGGAGGAAATGGTATGTGACCACATAATCTGCCAGAGCAAAGAACAAGGGCTTCCCATAATTCCCATCTGTCACTGCTCCCCAGAATAAACAGAATGTTTGCATATGGACATTTTAAGATATTGCAAAGAGCACGCCAAAGGTGGCCTGACTCATTGCTCAATGCTGGTCACTTCTGAGCCATGATCAGCTGTTTCATCAGTGTGGCCCTAAAAGTCCCTTCATACCAGAGCAGTGACCAGCTAAATATAGAAGTTTACCTATTTTTAAAAGTTTCAAATGAGCTAGCAAAGGGTCATCACCACAAGTCATCAGCACAGTTCTACAAAAACCTGGGCCAGGCCATCTAAGCGGCATTCAAGTAATACTAAGGTAATCACAGCAGTGACGGTGAGAATAGCTCCTGCTAAGTGAGGATCTCATTGAGGCAGACCTTACTAAGTGTGTTTTTATACACACTCTCTTACTTCATGCTGGCAATTGCCCTGCATGGCAGATTTTATTATTCCCATTTTACAGCTAAAAGGAAAATTTAAAAATGGGCAAAGTATTTTAATGAACATTTCCACTAAGACAAATACAAATGGTCAATAAATATATGAACAAGTACTAACATTAGTTGAAATGCAAATTAAGACCATGAGATATTATTACTGGCCCACTAAAATGACTAAAAATGAAAAGTCTGACAATGCCAAGTGTTATCAAGGATATAGACCAAGTGGGACTTGCCTACATTGCTGCGGGGACTGTGCAAAGGATGGTCGATTTAGAAACCAGTTTGACAGATTTTTATAAAGTTTAACTTACACCCACCATATGAATCAGCTGTTTCACTTCTAGGTATTTACCGAAAAGAAATGAAAGCCTATGTATACACAAAAAACATGTAAAAGACATATATAGCAACTTTCTTCATATTAGTCAAAGACTAGTAACAATTCAAATGTCCATCAACACAGAAATGAATTAACACATACAATGAAATGCTACTAGAAATAAAAAGGAAGGAAATGGAAATTAAGGAGAAAATAAACAAATGAGACTACATCAAAATAAAAAGCTTCTGCACAGCAAAAGAAACCATTAACAAAACAACAAGAAATCCCACTGCATGGGAGAACATATTTGCCAATGTTATCTCAAATAAGGGCCTAATCTCCAAAATTTATAGGGAACTCATACAACTTAACAAAAGGAAGATAAACAATCCATTCAAAAAATGGGCAAAGGACCTAAACAGACATTTTTCAAAAGAGGATATTCAGAAAGCCAAGAGACATATGAGAACATGTTCAAAGTCACTAATCATCTGAGAGATGCAAATCAAAACAACAATGAGGTACCATCTCACACCTGTCAGAATGGCTATCATCAACAAATCAACAAAGGACAAGTGCTGGAGAAGATGCAGAGAAAAATGAACCCTTCTGCACTGCTGGTGGGAATGCAGACTAGTGCAGCCACTATGGAAGACAGTATGGAGTTTCCTCAAAAAATTGAAAATGGAACTCCCATTTGACACTGTGATCCCACTTCCGGGAATATATCCCAAGAAACCAGAAACACCAATCATAAAGGAGATATGCAGCCCTATGTTCATAGCAGCACAATTCACAATAGCTAAGATTTGGAATCAGCCTAAGTGACCATCAGCAGATGAATGGATTAGAAAACTGTGGTACATCTACACAATGGAATATTACACTGCTGTAAAAAAGAGGGACCTTTTACCATTTGCAACAGCGTGGATGGAGCTGGAGAGCATTATGCTAAGAGAAATAAGCCAATCAGAGAAAGATAAATATCACATGATCTCACTCATATGTGGGATATAATGAACAAGATAAACTGATGAACAAAAATAGATCCAAAGACAAAGAAACACTCAACAAATTGTCCAACCTCAGAGAGAAGGTGGGGGAGGGAAAGAGATCAGCCAAAGGACTTGTATGTATGCACTTAAATATATAAAACCCTAATATGCAAATAGACCAAATAGTGAAACAACCAAACAACTGGTCGCTATGATATGTGTTGACCACCAGGGGGTGCACACAGAATATGGCGCACATTAGCAGCATGCAGCAGAGCGTGGAACATGGTGGGCATAGGCCAAGGTGGGATGGTGTAGCAGGTGAGTGGGGGCACCAGACCAAGGTGGGGTGTCAGTCACTCTCATTGGGGTGAGTCTCTGGTGGTTATTGAAAATTCTTTGCTCCCATGCACTGCGGTCCTGCCTGGCACTCACACCTGCTGCTGGCACCTTCCTGCTCACACCCACAGCTGGTGCTGGAGCCACCACTTGCATCTGCTGGGTGCTGGCCCCACTCTCTAGGCGCCAGCAGCAGGTGTGAGTGGCGGCTGCCAGCCCTGATCACTCCTAAGGGCTTCTCCACCTGCCCCTGCTCTTGAGGGGTGATCAGGGCAATTGCTCGCACCCACTGATGGCATTGGCCCCTATCATCTTGTGTCTTTGGTGAGTGCGAGCAGGGCCAGTGCCATCAGGGTGTGGGAGCAGTGTCAGAAGCAGGGCTTCTGGCAGACAGGGGACCAGAGACTGTGGTGGGAGGGGCTTGGTGGGAGCATGGAGGATGGGCCAAGACCCGTCCCTGTGCCCACCACAGCCTTGTGGCCCACAGTTTCTTTCAAGGTGCACAAATTCGTGCACTAGGCCCCTAGTATTAACATAACCAATGGATACAGACTCTGGGGTGGTGGAAGTTTGTCCTGGGGAGCGGGAGTTGCTGGGGGGAGTCATTCAGGGGAAAGAGGAAACATATGTAATACTTTAAACAATATTTTAAAAGAAATAAAAAGGAACAAACTACTAAGGCACATAACAATACTGATGAATCTCAAAATAATTATGCTGAATAGAGAAAATTAGACAAGAAAAATCATACAAAAATCCTTGTATGATACTATTTATATGACATTCAAGTGCAGGCAAAACTAATCCATAGTGACAGAAAAGAGATCAGTGGCTACCTGGGGCCAGAAATAGGGGTTGGCTGCAAATGAACACAAGAAAATTTGGACAGCATGAGTCACATTCTACACCTTGATTGCAGTGATTTCACACACCACATGTGAGTATATAAATTTGGAAAAACAACCTTTGAATTGGATGTTTAAAATTGACATTTATGTCTATTATACCCCAATAAAGTTGATTTTGAAAAATATATATATTTTAAAAAGTGTTTTAATAAAGGGCAGAAATTCTGAGGACAAGGAAAGAGGTTTGGTAAGTGACGGGGCAGGGAAGGGGAAAAGGTGAGGACTTCCAAGCCTGCATGAGAACCTGGCCCTGCCATTTGTCACTCTGAGAGCTTCAGCCAATATTTGAAGCTTTGGGCAAAGAAATTAACTCTTTTCACCCTCAGTGTTAAATGCAACAATGAGGGTGGTGGATTTATAC